>PVKC010052396.1:0-10149 GCA_004027635.1 Crocidura indochinensis | reverse complement strand
GGGGGGGGGGAAGTAAGGTACTTAATAAACAAAAGCAGGGCTAGAGAGAGAACAGAGCAGTGGGATGTTTGGCTTGCATGAAGTCAATTCAGGACAGATGGTGGTTTGAATCTCGGCATCCCATATGGTCCCACTGTCTGCCAAGAGTGTTTTCTGAGCACAAAGCCAGGAATAACCTCCGAGTGCCACTGGGTGTGACCCCAAAACAACAACAACAATAATAAACAGAAAAATTTATTTTAAGAAAAACAAGCAAAGGTAAAAGAAATAATCTCCAAATTATAGGAATACCAGAAGGGGAGGAAAAAAGAAAAATGAGTGAGGGAGATAATAAATAACAAAGAACTTTCCCACTCTTTGAAAAGAGGTTGCTATGCAATTCAAAGAGGCTAAAAAGAGTGCCAAGTATAGTATCCCTAATAGAATGCCACCAAAATATATAGTAATCCAAATAGCAAAAATCAAAAAGAGATGGACTCTTTAAAGCTGTAAGGGAGAAGAAAAACCTCAAATATAAAGAAAAGAACAAAATAATCAAACCAGATCTTCCATTGGAAAAAATCCAGGCAAGAAAAGAATGGAATGACATATTCAAATTAGTGAATGAAACTTTCCACCTGGAGTCCACTACCCAGCAAAACTTTCATTTACATGGGAGGGAGGGTTAAAAACATTCTTGGACAAAAATAATTTGCAATATTTCTGCTACCAAAACTGACTCTAAATTAACTCAAAGATTTTTAATTACATAAACCAAATATGGAATTGTAACAACAACAACTCTACGTAATATAAGAATTATACCAAGGACCCTGTCAGACCACAGTACCATAAAGATCAAGATTTATTGTAAAAAGAAGATGTGGAGAAGATCTAATACCTTGAGACTAAACAGCATGCTGCTCAACAACAACTGGATCAAAGAAAAAAATCTAGGAATAAGTAAAGAGATTCCTTTAGATGAGTGGTTATGAAGAAACAAATTGCCAAAATCTATGAGACTCAGAACAAACAGTAATTAGGGGAAAACTCATAGCAATACAGGCCTACAACTGGAAAGAAAAAAAGACAAAAGCAAAAAAACTACAAAGACACCTTAAAAATCTGGAAAACCAACAGCAAGGGAATCCAAATAGTAGCAGATGAAAAGAAATAATAAAAACCAGAGAATAGGGGGCGGGAGAGATAGCATGGAGGTAGGGTGTTTGAGTTGCATGCAAAAGGACAGTGGTTTGAATCCTGGAATCCCATATGGTCCTCAGAGCAGATTAGGAGTGATTTATGAATTTCTGAGCATAGAACCAGGAGTAATCCCTGAGTGCTGCCGGGTTTGACCCAAAAACACAAGGGGGTGGGGGAGAGGATCAGAGCATAAATCAACAATATAGAAACAAAGAACACAATACAAAGAACTGATGAGACCAGGAGCTGTTTTTATTTTGTTTTTTTCTTGAAAGAGTAAACAAGATAGGCAAACTGCTGGCAAGACTCACAAGGGAAATAAAAAAGGGAAAATATTCAAATAATCAGGATCAGAAATGAAAGAGCAGAGGTTACAACAGAACCCCAAGAAATCCAAGACATCATGAGAGCTTATTATGAACAACTGTACTCAGTTAAGCTTAGAGAACCTAGAAAAAAATATTTCTGGAAAAAATCATCTCCCAATACTCAATGAAGAGGAAGTAGAAATCCTAAACAGGCCAATCACAAGTAAGGAAACTGAAACAGTAATTAAGAAACTCCCCAAGAATAAAAGTCCAGGACAAGATGGGTTTATGGGTGAATTTTATCAAACATTTAGAGAAGAGTTAGTAACATTGATCCTTCAATTCTTCCAAAACATCAAACAGATGGCATCTGAGAATCATTACACAAATGTTATTCATTTTTCTCAAAATCCATAAATGGGGGAGAACATTCTATATTTATCTCTCTCCCTCTGACTTATTTCACTCAGCATAATAGATTCTATATACATCCATGTATAGGAAAATTTCATGACTTCATCCCTTATGATAGCTGCATAATATTCCATTGTGTATATGTATCATAGTTTCTTTAACCATTCATTTATTGAGGGACATCTAGGCTGTTTCCAGAGTCTGGCTATTGTAAATTATGCTGCTATGAATATAGGTGTGGAAAGGGATTTTTTTATTGTATATTTGTGTTCCTAGGATATATCCCTAGGAATGATTCTCAGAGACAAAATAAAGGATGACTGGAGGGTCCAGCTCCCGACATGAAGCTCACCACAGGAATCGTTTAGTGCTGTCACAGAAATAATTACACTGAGAAATATCATAACAAAATGTGACTGAATGAAAGAAGTAGAAAGCCTGTCTAGAGTACATATTTAAATATGTTATATATATTTATTATATATAAATATGTTATACATTATATATAATAAATATATATTTATAATGATAGTAAATATATATCTATATATATTATATAATATATATCAAAAAAGAAAAGGAAAGGAAAGATAAGGCCACCCAATTCTTACCACAGGCTGTGTTCTTTACACTGACTGTACAGTAAATGCACCCCATATACACCTCAACACAGGCCCTTTGCCTGGTCTGTTTGGGGGACAAAAAAAAAAAAAAACAGATGGCAGTCTTCCATAATACCTTTAATACAACTAATATCGCTCTCATTTTAAAAGCTCACAAAGAAACTGCCAAGAAGGAAAACTAAGATTAATCTCACTAATAAACATGGATGCAAAAATCCTTAAAAAATCTGCAAACCGGGGCCCGGGAGATAGCATGGAGGTAAGGCGTTTGCCTTTCATGCAAAAGGTCATCGGTTCGAATCCCGGTGCCCCATATGGTCCCCCGTGCCTGCCAGGAGCAATTTCTGAGCGTGGAGCCAGGAGTAACCCCTGAGCGCTGCCGGGTGTGACCCAAAAACCAAAAAAAAAAAAAAAAAAAAATCTGCAAACCAAAACTAACAAAACATCAAAAATATTATACATAATGAGCAAGTGGGTTTTATCCCAGGGGCATAAATAGTTCAATATGTGCAAATTATTCAATACCATATACCACATCAGTAAAAGGAAGAATAAAAACCACATGACCATATCAATTGATGCAGAGAAAGCAAATCCAACACAGATTCATGATGAAAACAGTCATCAGGGGCCAGAACAATGGCATAGCAGTAAGGTATTTGTTTTGCATACAGACAACAAAGAATGAAACTCTTGAATGCTGCCAGGTGTGAACAAAGGAAAAAAATCCCCCCCCCCCAAAAAGAAAAAAGAAAAGAAAACAGTCACCAAAATGGGTGTAGAAAGAACATACCTGGAAATAACAGCTATATAAAGAGGAAGTTAAACTATATCTATTTGTAGATGGTATGGTGATATATATCAAAGACCCTAAAGAGCCCACAGAAAAAAATGCTAGAAACAAAAAATCAATAAAGCAAATTGGCTGGCTACAAAGTCAATACACAAAGACAATTGCATTCCTTTATACAAATAAAGACTCAAAGGAGAAAGAGATCAAAGAGTCTATCCCATTTAAAATAGTGTCCAACGTGAAAAAACCTAAGGAATAAACCTAACAAGAGATGTGAGAGCCTTATACCATGGAAACTTCAAAAAACTTCAGAAAGAAACTGAAGAAAACCTTAGGAAATGGGAGAACATTTCAATCTATGGGTTGGAAGAATGAATATTATGAAAATGACCATCTTACCTAAACTACTATAGATTCAATGCAATCCCTATTCAAATTCAGACAACATTATTCAAGGACTTAGAGCAATCGATTATACAGTTTGTGTGGAAACATAAATAACGTATGAGAGCCAAATCCATATTGAAAACCAAATAATTGAAGGCATCTTATTAATTAATTTGAAGCTCAACTACAAAGCCACAGTGATCAAAACAGCATGGTATAGGATCAAAGATAGACTTCCAGACCATTTGGGTCAGAATAGATTACCCAGTTACAAATCCCAATGCATATGGTCAACTAATCTTTGACAAGGAGCCAAAAATTTTAAATGTAACAAAACAGTCTCTTCAACAAATGATGTTAGGAATGATTAGATTGAGCCACACCTCACAATTTACACCAAAGTCAATTCAAAATGGGTTAAAGACATTGAGATTAGATCCTTATCTATAAAATTCATTGAGGAAAACATAGACTTAGACCTCAAAGAAATTTTTGATGATAGGTTGCCAATGGCAAGAGCTACAGCATCAAGCCTAAATGAATGGGACTGCATCAAATTAAAAAGTTTCTGTATAGCAAAAGAAACATGGGCTAAAATTAGAAGACAACTAACTTGGGAGAAAATTTTCACATTCAGCACATCAAATAAAGGTTTGATATCTAGGATATACAAAGTACACACAAAGGTTAACTCCGCAAAACCTAAAACACCATCAACAAATAGGGAGAGAAAATGAACAGCCATTTCTCTGAGGAAGACCAACAGACACATGAGAAACCTAATCATCACTTATCACTAGGAATAGCCGAATCAAGACAACAATGATATCATCTTACACCAGTGAGGATGGCACATATCAAAAATCTCTGGAGAAAAATCTCTGTTGGCGGGGATGTGTTGAGAAAGGAACTCTCATTCACTGCTGATGGAAATACCGCTTGATCCAATCCCTCCAATATGGAGGATTTTCTCTGAACTCAAAATTAAGCTGACATATGGCCCAGCAATCCCTCTTTTGGATACCCATCTCCAAAACAGAAAAACATTCATACAAAAGAATGTATGCACACCACTATTCATTGCAGCACTCAGCACAATAAAACTTTGAATCAATCAAGATGTCCAACAACAGATGAATGGATCATGAAGATGTGTTACATATATATGATGAAATACTACATAGCTGTAAGGAATGATACAATCATGCAATTTGCAACAAGATATTATGTTAAAAGAAGTAAGTCAGAAGGATAAATACAAAATGTGTATGTGGTATTTAGAATGACTGCACGAAGTAACACAATCATCTAAGTGATAGTTGTCTTGAACACCATTGGCTAAGGAGTATAGAGGAGAAACAGAAAACCTAATATTCTCTTTTATACTTCAGAGATATGGAGCAACAGAGAAAGCTGTTTAGATTGAACAGGTATTCAAACAATTGCTCTTTTTTGTTTATTTGTTTGTTTGTTTGTTTTTGGGCGACACCTGGTGGTGCCCAGGGGTTACTCCTGTCACTGTGCTCAGAAATAGCTTCTGAGAGGCTCAGGGGACTATATGGGATGCCAGGGTTCAAACCCAGGTCCTTCTCAGATAGATTGTATACAAGGCAAACACCCTATCACTATGGTATCACTCCAGCACCCCAATCAACTTCTTTATAGAGGTCTATCATAATGTTCTAATGCTTTTATCCACAGAAATAGGTGCAGAATTTATTTGGAAGTCATGGACTCTCACTGTAGTGCTCATAAGAATGTTTTAGTGTCTTAATTTTTATGTACATAATAACTCTTTAATCTTTGTGTTCACAGTGGTTCTTGGAGATATAGATTGGTTGCATTAGTTACACATTACAGTGCTATATTAGACTCCAAATACAGTATTCATTATATCTTGAAAAATAGTCCTTTCTTTATTTAAACACCATGATTACAAACATGACTGTAGTTGGGTTTCAGTCATAAAAAGAACCTCCCCCACCAGTGCAATATTCCCACCACCAATAAACCCATCTCCCTGCACCCACACTCCCTGCCTGTAATCAATATTGTCTTGGTAGTTTTCAGTGTTCTAACTGTACTCAACCCGCCTTGAGGTGAGCTTCTCATCATGAGCCCTCATCTCTGGGCATTATTATAATGATGTCTTTTTTTTTCTTAAAATCCATAGATAGGGGCCGAAGAGATAGCATGGAGGTAAGACGTTTGCCTTGCATGCAGAAGGATGATGGTTCAAATCCTGGCATCCCATATGGTCCCCCGAGCCTGCCAGGAGTGATTTCTGAGCATAGAGCCAGGAGTAACCACTGAGTGCTGCCAGGTGTGACGCAAAAATCCAAAAAAAAAAAAATTCATAGGTAAGTGAGACTATTCTGTGTGTCTCTCTCTCCCCCTGACTTATTTCACTCAATTTCAAGTTTCCATGCCCATCCATGTATAGGAAAATCTCATGACTTCATCTCTCCTGACAGATGCATAATATTCCATTGTGTATGCATGCCACAGTTTCTTTAGCCATTCTTCTGTTGAAGGGCATCTTGATTGTTTCCAGAGTCTGGCTATTGTAAATAGTGCTGCAATGAATATAGGTGTGAGGAAGGGATTTTTGTTTGGCCTTTTTGTGTTCCTAGGGTATATCCCTAGGAGTGGTGTAGCTCGATCATATGGGAGCTCAAGTTCTAGTTTTTTGAGAAATCACTATATTGGTTTCCATAAAGGCTGGCCTAGATGGCATTCCCACCAGCAGTGAATGAGAGTTCCTTTCTCCACACATCCCCGCCAGCACTGATTGTTCTTGATCTTTGTGATCAAGGCAATCTCTGTGACGTAAAATGGTATATACTTGTTGTTTTGATTTGCATCTCCCTGATAATTAGTGTTGTGGAAAATTTTTTCATGTTCCTTTTGGCCAGTTGTATTTCTTTGAGAAATTGTTCATTTCTTCTCCCCATTTTTTGATGGGGTTAGATGTTTTTGTTGTTGTTGTTATTGTTATTGTTGAGTTGTTAGTACCTTGTATATTTTTGATGTTAGCCCCTTGTCTGACCAGTATTGGGTAAATAGTTTCTCCCATTCTTTGAGTGGCTTTTGTATCCTAGGCATTATTTCTTTTGAAGTGCAGAGGCTTCTCAGCTTATTATAGCCCCATCTGTTTTTCTCTGTTTCCACTTGTATGGAGAGTGCTCTTTCTACCTGGAAGATGCCTTTAGTCACAATGTCATGGAATGTTTTCAATGTTTAATATACCTACATGTTGTTCAATATACCTTATGGTTTCGTGCTTGATATCCAGGTCTTTAATCCATTTGGATTGACTTTTGTGCATGGTGTTAAATGGAGGTCTGAGTTTGCTTTTTTGCAAGTGGCTGACCAGTTGCTCCAACACCACTTGTTGAAAGGCTTTCATTTTTCTCCATTTTGCATTTCTTGCCCCTTTATCAAAAATTAATTGATCGTATGTCAGAGAACATTTTTTGAATACTCAAGTCTATTCCACTAATCTGAGAGTCTGTCTTTATTCCAATACCATGCTATTTTAATGACTGTTAGTTTGTAATACAATTTAAAGTTGGGGAAAGTGATGTTTCCCATACACCCTTCCCAAGGATAGCTTTACTATTTGTGGGTGTTTATTGTTCCAAATAAATTTCAGGACTGTTTGATCCACTTCTTTGAAGAATGTCATGGGTATCCCAGATTAAATATTGTTCTTGATATTTGTGATGTGAGCCAATCTCTGTGTACATTTGAAATATATACAACGCTTTGGGGAGTATTGCAATTTTAATTTTGGTAATCCTGCCAATCCATGAGCAGGATATGTGTCTCCATTTCTTTGTGTCCTCTTTTATTTCATAAAGAAAAAAATTTCTTGAGGCAGGGTCTTGTAATTTTCTTTGTAAGGTCCTTCAATTCTTTAGTTGACTCCAAGATATTTGAGTTTGTGTGATACTAATGTGAATGGGATTGTTTCTTTAATGTCCATTTCTTCTCTATCATTATTGGTGCAAAAGAAGACCATTGATTTTTGCATGTTAATTTTTTAGCTTGTCACTTTGCTATGCAAATCTGTTGTTTCTAGAAGTTTTTCGGCAGAGTCTTAAGGGTTTTCTAAATATAGTATCATGTCGTCTGCAAACAGTAAGAGCTTGCTTCTTTCTTTCATATTTGGATGCCTTTGAAATCAATTTTTGCCTAATCGCTATGGTAAGAACTTTCAGTACTACGTTGAATAGGAGTGGTGAGAGAGGCAGCCTTGTCTTGTACCAGATTTTATAGAAAAAGCTTTTAGGTTATCTCCATTGAGAACAATATTTGCCATTGACCTGTGTTAGATGGCCTTGACTGTATTGAGAAAAGTTCCTTTAATTCCCATTTTGATGAGTGTTTTTAAGGCGTGGAAACCTCACTGAATGCTTTCTCTGCATCTATTGATACAATGATATGGTTTTTCTTTTTCTTTTTGTTGATATGGTGTATTATATTGATTGATTTACATATGTTAAACCATTCTTGCATTTCTAGAATGAAACCTACTTGGTTGTGGTGTCTGACCTTTTATGAGGTATTGGATCCTATTTGCCAGGATTTTTTGCCAGGATTTTGTTGAAAATCCTTGCATCTGTGTTCATAAGGAATATTTATCTCTAGTTTTCTTTTTACTTATTTTTTGGCAGGATCTTTGTCTGGTTTTGGTATTAGGGTGATGTTACCTTCATAAAAAAATATTCGGGAGTGTTCCTGATTCTTCAATTTAATGAAAGAGCCTTAAAAGGATTGGTAGTAGTTCCTCTAGAAAGATTTGAAAGAATTTGGTAGTGATTCCATCTGGGCCTGGGCTCATTTTCTTGGGAAGAATTTTGATTACTCTTTTAATTTCCTCAGTAGTGATGGGCCAGTTTAGATATGCTAAATCATTTTGGTTTAAGATTATAAAAGCCCAAGAAATTATCCATTTCTTTCAGGTTCTCATAGAGTTTCTCAAAGTAGTCTATGATTACCCTTTGAATCTCTGCAGTATCTGTAGTGATCTCCTCCTTTTCATTTTTAATCTCATTTATCAAGTATCACACTCTCCTTTTCTTTGAGTTTTGCTAAATGTTTATCATTCTTGTTTATTTTTTTTTCAAAAAACCAAGTTTTGCATTTGTTAATCTTTCATATTGTTTTTTAGATTTCCACTTCATTGACTTCTGATCTAAGCTTTGTTATTTCTTCTGTCTACTTATTTTTGGTTCCTTTTGTTGATCATGATCTAATTTTAAGCTGTGTCATTAAGCTTTTTATGTAAGTTCCTTCTTCCTTTCTGATGTGTGCTTGCAAAGCACATTTTTCTCTTAGTACCACTTTTGCTGTGTCCCATAAATTATGATAATTTGTGTGTCTTCATTGTCATTTGTTTCCAGGAATGTTTTGATTTCCTCTTTGATTACATCTCTGACCCACTTCTTGTTCAGTAGTGAGATATTTAATTTCTAGGTGTTAAAGTTTTTCATCTGTGCACTTTTGTAATTCACATCTAATTTCAGTGCCTTGTGATCTGAGAAGGTAGCCATACGATTTCTATCCTCTTGACTTCATGGCGATGTGTTTTATGGGAAAGCATATGGTCTATCCTGGAGAATGACCCATGTGCATTAGACAAGAATGTGATTCTAGTTTTCTCAGAATGGAGTATCCTATATATATCTACTAGTCCACTTCTATGTCTACTAATCCATTTCTATTTTCAGAGCTAGAATATCCTTGTTGGGTTTCAGCCTAGTTGATCTACCAAAGGGTGACAGGGCAGTGTTGAGGTCCCCCACTAATATTGTGTTGCTATTGATATCTTCTTTCAGATTTGTCAACAACTGTATTTTGCTGGTCCCTCATTGAGTGCGTATATATTAGAAGTGTTATTTTTCCTGTTCTACATATCCCTTGACTAGCACGAAATGTCCATCTTCATCCCTTACAACTTTTCTGAGTCTAAAATTTGTGTGATCTGATATTAGTATGACCACTCCAGCTTTTTTAAGGGTTTTGCTTTCTTGGATGATTTCCCCCAGCCTTTGATTTTGAGTCTATATTTGTTCTGACTATTCAGGTGTGTTTCTTGTAGGCAGCAGAAGGTTGGATTCAGCTTTTTTTTGATCCATAGAGCCACTCTCTGTCTCTTAACTGGCGCATTTAGTCTATGGACATTGAGAGAGTTGTCTTTGGATTTAGTGCTATCTTTGTGTAGAAGTTTGGTGTGTGGGGGCCAGGCGGTGGTGCTGGAGGTAAGGTGCCTGCCTTGCCGGTGGTAGCCTAGGATGGACCGCAGTTCGACCCCCCAGTTTCCCATATAGTCCCCCAAGCCAGGAGCGACTTCTGAGCGCATAGCCAGGAGTAAACCCTGAGTGTCACTGGGTGTGGCCCCAAAACCCCCCCCAAAAAAAAAAAAGAAGAAGTTTGG
>PVKC010052395.1:0-10275 GCA_004027635.1 Crocidura indochinensis | reverse complement strand
GATATCTATTTGTGCTCTTGTGCTGTTACATTTAAAAATATCTTATTTCTAAAAATAAATGAATAAAATAAATCCCAAACCATGGAACTACATTTATACCAAGAAAAAGACACAGAAAAACCTCAGGTACATGAGCCTCTAAGAATGTATACATTGAGATATAAGGGTTTTTTTATTCTTCTTAAACTAAAGCAAATAACATTATAAAAATCTTTAATCTCTCATTTTGCATTATCTATTTAAAAGGTCTAGGTATTGCAAATGAAATGCTGAAGAGGTTAAGTCAGGTATGTATTATTACTTCTATTGGAATTACATGTTTATTTTTTCTTTATAAACTATAAAATACATTTTTATTTATAAAAATAGATAAGCAATAATCCCATCATGTGAAAATAACTCAAGTATACATTTAAAATTCCAATTAAACCAAAATTTAAAATTATGTATAGATTACATTTGAGTTAAAATAAAATTTTATTTTGTTTAATCTAAAACTATGTTATATATATTTTTTGCTCTCAAGGAGAAGCAAAGGGGAGATGAGAAGGCAATTTTATCCTTAAAACTGGCACAGAGTATGCATATGACAGTACTGTATAAAAATATTCTTTGTATTCAGCAAATATATTCCATTTTAGGAAATACTTTCATATAAAGAAAAAAGTGAATCAAATATATAAAAAGTCCAGTGAGCACTGAATTTTGAATATAAGTTTTATAATTTGAATGAGGATAAAATTTGGTAGAGGCTGAGCACAAAGGAGTAGGGAACATGCAGTGCATGCACCAGGCCCTGCCTTCAATTCCTGGCATGAACAGGAGTGATTTTGTGGGCCTCTACTTCTGCTGAGCCCAATCAACACAATGTGTCATTGGCCACAAGCATCCAGTGTAACTTGCTGGGCTTAATCCTTGGGGACCCTGAGCATGCTTCAGAGGACCAAAATCTCAGAAACTAAAAAGTGTGCTATATATTAAGTGTGCTGTGTATCCAATACTTGAGCACTTCTGTAACTCTATTACTGAAACTATAATAAAATACAGAACTTCACAGGACCCAATTTAATATCTTTACAAATGTCTGATATATTAATTATTGCATATGCACTCACAGCAACTTGCATATAGATCTTCAAAAAATATGTGAATAAGTAAAAATAACCTTTGTTTTTAACCAGATTGCCATCAAAAATAACTGTAATGGCATGAACTTCCTTCTTGTAATTTGGAACAAGGCTTCTGTTGACTACTACACCCGCAGAGGGGCTGTGGATCTTTCCTCTGAGGATGGCTGGCATCTGTTCAGGTTTAATAGAAAACAACTCACGACTATGGCAGGGGAAGAGTGAAAAACAACACATTATAACTTGTTCCAACATAGGCTCCAAATCTGAGGATCATCTAATTCCACTGTACAATAAAGCAAGTGAACAATTATTGGGTTGATGAGGTTATTTTACTTTGAAATAGATTTTACATACACAATATAGCCATTATCCAAACAAATGTACTACAGACAAATATACAAATGTAATATCTTTATATGTGTCTTATATATATTTAATTGTTATTGTGGCAAAAGTGAGTTACAAATCTTTCACAGTAATATTTAAGGTACATAGTGATAATGAATAAGGGGAATTCCTACCACCATTGATGTCCTCCCTCCATCCCTTTTCCCAGCATGCATCCCACTTCTCCCTCCTTTAACCCCAGAGTGCTAGTGTAACTGATCTCCACTTGTACAGTTTGTTGTAGATTGGATATTGATTCTGTTGTCATTGACTTTGGGTTTGGTGTTCAAGTATGATCTTTTTTATTTCCACAAAATATTCATATGACACATTCTTCTTCAATGTACATGGGACATTCTCCAGGATAGACTACATGCTGGCACATAAAACATACCTCCATAATATCAAGAGGATAGAAATTTTGCAGGCTACCTTCGCTGACCACAAGGCCCTGAAAATTATATGTTAACTACAAAGGGACACAGAAGAAAAACTTTAATACCTGGAAGTTAAAAAGCCTAATATTGAATAACCAGTGAGTCCGAGATGAAATCAAAGATGAAATCAAAACCTTCCTAGAAACAAATGACAATTGATACACAAACAATGAGAACCTATGGGACACAGCAAAAGCGGCACTGAAAGAAAATTTAAAGCTTTGCAAGCACACATCAGGAAAGAAGAGGGGGCATACCTGAATAGCTTAATGATGCAGCTCATAGAATAAGAAATTGCTCAACAAAAGGAACCTAATATAGGGAGACAGAAGAAACAACAAAGCTGAGAGTAGAAATCAATGAAGTGGAAACCCAAAAAAGAATCCGAAAGATCAACGAAAGCAGAAGTTATTTGAAAAAAATAAACAATATTGATAGACTACTGACAAAACTAATAAAGAGAGAGAGAGAAACATGATAACTTGTATTAGGAATGAAAAAGGAGAGATCACTACTGATACGGCAAGATTCAAAGGGTAATCAGGAACTACTTTGAGAAACTCTATGCCACTAAAATTGAGAACCTGGAAGAAATGGATATATTCTTGGACTCTTATAATTTCCACAGTTGAATGAAGAGAATGTAGCATATCTAAACACCCCAATCACCATTGAGGAAATTAAGACAGTAATCAAATGTCTGCCCAAAACAAAAGTGAGGCCCAGATGGATTCACTAATGAATTCTTTCAAACCTTTCAAAAGGAACTACTACCAATCCTGGCAAGACTCTTCCATGACATAGAAAAAACAGGAATACTTCCAAATAGCTTTTATGAAGCCAACATCACCTGGATACCTAAACTAGACAGAGATGCTACAAAAAAAAAAAAAGAAAATTACAGACCAATATCGCTGATGAACACAGATGCAAAGATCCTCAACGAAATCCTGGCAAAGAAGATTCAATGCCTCATTAAGAAGATCATCCACTATGATCAAGTAGGTTTCATCCGAGGAATGCAAGGCTGGTTTAACGTCTGTAAATCTATCAACATAATACACAACATTAACAACAAGAAAAATAAAAATCACATAATCTTATCAATAGATGCAGAGAAAGCATTTGATAAGGTTCAACACCCATTCTTGATCAAAACTCTCAGCAAGATGGGAATGAAAGGAGCTTTTCTCAATATAATTAAGGCCATCTACCACAAGCCAGAGGCAAATATTGTCCTCAATGGAGAAAAACTGAAAGTCTTCCCTCTAAATTCTGGCACAAGAGAAAGCTGTCCTCTCTCACCACTCTTATTCAAAATAGCACTGGAAGTCCTTGCTATAGCGATTAGGCAAGACAAAGATATCAAGGGAACCCAGATAGGAAAGGAATAAGTCAAGCTCTCACTGTTTGCAGATGACATGACATTCTACTTAGAAAACCCTAAAGACTCTACCAAAAAGCTTCTAGAAATAATAAACTCATATAGCAATGTGGCAGGTTACAAAATTAACACACAAAAATCGATGGCCTTTCTATCCACCAATAATAATAGGGAAGAAATGGACATTAAGAAAACAACCCCATTCACAATAGTGCCACACAAACTCAAATATCTTGGAATCAACTTGACTAAAAATGTGAAGGACCTATACAAAGAAAATTATAAAGCCCCGCTCCAAGAAATAAGAGAGGACACATGGAAATGGAAACACATACCCTGCTCATGAATTGGCAGGATTAACATAATCAAAATGGCAATACTCCCAAAGCATTGTACAAATTTAATGTGATCCCTCTATAGATACCCATGACATTCTTCAAAGAAGTGGATCAGGCACTTTTGAAATTCATTTGAAACAATAGAAATCCTAGAATAGTTAAAGCAATCATTGGGAAAAAGAATATGGGAGGAATTACTTTTCCCAACTTTAAACTTTAGTACAAAGCGGTAGTTATCAGAACAGCATGGTATTGGAATAAAGACAGGACCTCAGATTAGTGTAATAGGCTTGAATACTCAGAGAATGTTCTCCAGACATACAATCACCTAATTTTTATAAAGAAGCAAGAAATCCTACATGGAGCAAAGAAAGCCTCTTCAACAAGTGGTGTTGGCACAACTGGCTAACCATTTGCAAAAAATTGAACTTAGACCCCCAGTTAACATCATGTACTAAGGTAAAATCCAAGTGGATTAAAGACCTCGATATCAGCCCTGAAATCATGAGATATATAGAACAACACGTAGGCAATACACTCCCTGACATTGAGACTAAAGTCATCTTCAAGGAAAAAAACTGCACTCTCCAAACAAGTGGAAGCAGAAATAAGCAGATAGGAACATACTAAGTTTAGAAGTTTCTGCACCTCAAAGGAAACATTGCCCAGCATACAAGAGCCACCCATGGAATGGGAGAAATTATTCACCCAACACCCATCAGATAAGAGGCTAATATCCAAAATTTACAAGGCACTGACAGAACTTTACCAGAAAAAAAAACATCTAATCCCATCTAAAAATGGGGAGAAGAAATGAACAGACACTTTGACAAAGAAGAAAGACAAATGACCAAAAGGCACATGAAAAAATGCTCCACATAACTAATCATCAAGAAAAAGCAAATCAAAACAACTATGAGGTACCATCTCACACCACAGAGATTGACGCACATCACGAAGAATGAGAATAAGCAGTGTTGCTGGGTATGCGGAGAAAAAGGAACTCTTATACACTGCTGGTGGGAATGCTGTCTAGTTCAACCTTTATGGAAAGTGATATGGAGATTCCTCCAAAATCTGGAAATTGAGCTCTCATATGATTCCACTCTACTACTCCTAGGGATATATCCTAGGAACACAAAAATACAATACAAAACTTTGTTCCTTATACCTATATTCAATGCATCACTATTTACAATAACCATACTCTGGAAACAACCAAGTTGCCCTTCAACAAATGAATGGCTAAAGAAACTGTGGTACATATACACAATGGAATATTATGCAGCCATCAAGAGAGATGAAGTCACGAAATTTTCCTATACATGACTGTACATGTAATCTACTATATTGAGTGAAATCATCAGAGGGAGAGAGATATTCATAGAATAGTCTCACTCACCTATGGGTATTAAGAAAAATAAGATATACTTGCAATAATTTTCAGAGACCAAAGAGAGGAGGGATAGAAGTTTTAGCTGACTACATGAAGCTCACCACAAAGAGTGGTGTGTTAGAAAAGGTGAGTTAGCTAAATAACTACATTGAGAGGTGTCATAGCAATGTGAATAAATAAGGGAAATAGAAAGCCTGTCTAGAGCACAGGTGGGGATGAGGTGTGTAGGAGGGAGATTTGGGACATTGGTGATAGCAATGTTGCACTGGTGAAGGGGAGTGTTCTTTACATGACTGAAACACAACCACAATCATGTTTGTAATCAAGGTATTTAAATAAAGATATTAATTAAAATATAAGATAGATGTGAAACATGGCATCTCTGCTCATAAAACATATATAATATATAATTAATAAAATAAAAGATAAAAATCACACAACCAATATATGCTAAAAAGGTTCTGTGTTTCTTCTTTTTTCTTTTTCTTTTACTCTTCTTCTTCCTCTCTTTTGCATAGACACAGTAAGTATTGGGGAAATTGGAGAAGAAATTCCCTTGACCTAAGAGATAGGTGTTTCTCCGCCCTTGAAGCATACTGCCATGGGAACTACTACAGGCTCCATACATGTTCATTTTCAGATTTCGAATTCTTTTTATGGTGCCAGGAGACTTTCTACTCAGTTGTGGATGATAACATCAGGCCTCTGTCTCTAAAAATCTTGTTATTTGCACAAGTCATAGGACGAAAGCTAGGAGAGAGATTTTCTTTACAGTTCTAGAGGTTCTGTTCCATCATTATTGTTGTAATCAGTCTTCTGCTATTAGCGGTCTTGGTTTTTGCTCAGATCCTTGGAGAGTGCCTCGGACAGAGTCTTTCAGTGTGGTTCCAGATGTTCTGCTCAGTTGCAGTTGTCAAAGTCAGGCCTCTGGCATTAGAGATCTTGGTTTTTGTTTGAACACTAGACCAAGGCCTAAGGTAGGACCTTTCTCATTGGTCCCAAGATAGGTTCTGGCCTGACCTTGTTTGTCTAATTCTCATGTAGCTGGCGATTTTGGTTTTTGCATAGAGCAAAGGTTGACATGTCTTCTGGTTTCATCATATTTTTAGGTGATGAGATGTGGCAACCCTCTCTTATATCAAGTTGTTGCCATTTCCTGTCAGGATGCCATATCATAACTGGTGCAGGTTGGTGCGAGGGCAGTATTAGGTGTTTCCCCGGGAGGAATTTGTTTCCTGATGTTTTGGGGACCTGTACTGTTTCTGCAACTGGGGTCTGAGGTTCTGGATTGCGCAGTCACTGTCCAATCACATGGAGTCTAAGTTGGGACCACATGACACATGATCAGGGAGGGAGGCATCCCTATAGTATAAAATGTAAAGGTTCTTATCCCTAGTAGATAAGAGTTTGTTTCTGTACATAGTATTTCCCCTTATTTAGGGTGCCTATGCAAAAGGGGATGGTGCCAAATTATATTGCAAGTGCATTTCGGGGTAAAAATGGCAGGCTACACTTTCTCTGTGCCCTGGTTTTGACCTGAGCTTGTATCCCAGGACAGACTTTTTCTAGTAGGTTTTCATACCAACCAGTACCAAAACAGGTGAAGTAAAAAGCAAAAAGAAAGACATCTATATATATTCTATATTATAGAAGAAATAAATAAAAATAGATTTTAAAAAGTAATTAAAGAACAAAAAATCTGTCTAAGAGGCAGGGCATTTGTCCCGTAAGCAGCTGATCCAGGATGGATCAAATGGTGGTACAAATCCTGGCATCTCACATTGCCTCCCAAGCCTGCCAGGAGTGACTTTTGAGTGCAGAGCCAGAAGCAACCTCCTAGCACTGCCGGATGTGGCCCAGAAGAAACAAACAAAAACTAAAATACCAAACCAAACCAAAACTAAACTAAAAAAGGGAGGCTAACTTACACTTGGGGATAAACAGACCTAAAAGTACTGTTATTTGTTTTATATATTTTATATATACAGGCAACTAGCTGAGTCATTAACCTAAGAAAGAAGATAATTAAAAATCTCAGATTTAAAATTTTTCATTTGGGGGGGGCTATTTTTGGAGGACTACATGTAGCAATACTCTGGGTATTCCCTGCTTAATGTTTAGAGATACTCCTATTGTTGGTTTAAGAACCATGTAGTACTGGGGGTTGAACTCAGTCCTGCATGTGAGGCATGCACTCATCCTTTGAGCTATCTCTTTAGCCCACTTTCTTTATCTGCCATATCTTGCTAAATTATTGATTCTTACATACTCCCATCATAACTTACCTGAAATTAGAATAAGTATAATAAAAATAACAGTTCCTTCTTACAAGGTTAAAAATTTCCATTTAATGAAATGAGTACATTAGTTTGAAATGACCCGAAGCAGAAATTTTGTATCTAAATACTAAAACTAGATCTTGAAGGGCTCACTAGTAAGTGAAATGCTCTCCTACTTTAAGCAGCTCAAGTATTCTTGACTTTTTGACATCACCCAAGACTACTTTTTCATCCACTTGATTTTACTTGTATCAGTGTATATGCTACATATTTTACTTTTTTGTTTCTATCCTTCCTAGTTTTTGATGGAATCGTATTTTTGAATGCTATGTTGTAACCAGCATGGTAAGACATAAAATTTTGCCATATTATAGGCAAGTTCATGCATATAAAAGCTAAATGGCAATTACCAAGAATATGGTCTGTGAAAAAATACTACGTTAATTTAAATTTTAGAATAAATTGTGTAGGTGCTCATAACAACAAAAATAAGTGCAGGGCATACAGAAAGAGAGCATCTGGTAAAGGAATCAGAAAGAAGTAATGGCAGGCTCCAGAATCCATGGTAGGCTTCTTACTGTAAATGAGTCCACAAGTTTAAGGAAATGCCACAGAAACTACAAGGTTGTCTTACCATCCCAGTTAGCAAATGAAGTCCACAGTCACCAAGTCAGTTACTCATTACGTCCCCACCCTCAGCCAACATCCTGCTTGCAATGGCCATGAAGTCCTTATTTAGGTATAGCTTTTCCCTGGTTTGTTGCTTTATAAACAAATTTGCAGTGTGTAGTCAATCTCTGAAGAGTCCATCAAGTTCATTTGGAAATCCCCTAGACAGGGTATCAAAGTAGGAGTTTGTTGGACCAGGATCACCAACTGCATTTAGTGGACCCCAGCATGCTGAATTATGACACTTAATAAATTGCTCTTTGCTTGATTGCATCTTAAATGTTCTTATTCTTGGGCTGGACTGGGATATTAGACCCAACACTAAATTGTATAACTTGGTGATACTGAAATTGGTATAGAAGGATGTGTTGGAATTTGAAATATGAAGCATGAGATAAAACACATTATCAAAAGAAACAAGAATAGTCGGAGAACAAGATGCAAAAAAATAAAGAATATACAAAATTAAGTTTTATACATATTTTATATATAACATATTGTCAGCATGGTGAGAGGGGAGTGAGAAAATCGAATTAAAGATAATCAGAGAGAATGATGCAATAATATGACATGACTATCAGAATAAGCAAATAAGCAGACACAGTTTTAGATCAAACTAAACTTCCATATCAAATAATCCAATCTTTCTCTTGCCTTTTTTACCGTGGAAAAATATTTATCTATCCCTATACTAAGTATAGTCATATGAAAAGTTCTGAATATAGACAGAAGTCCCCTGCAAAAGTTCTAAGAAACGTTTATTTGGTCCAGAGAGACTGTACAGGGTGATAAGGAACGTACTTTGTTTGCAGTGAAACTTGTTTGATCCTTGACACTGCATTGTCCCCCAGACACTGCCAGGAGCAACACAAGAGCAGAGACTGAAGTTGCCTAGTTGCACCATAGGGTGTGGACTAACCACATTACCAAAAAGAAACAATTCACTTATTCTGTAGTCAGAAGCATCTGGTGTAATGTGTTCCCCACATGTTCTTTCTACTTTAAATGTAAATATCTTCCCCAGAAGTAGTGTATTCTTTTGTGAATGCCAGGTGACAAATCAATATACTAAAGAATAGAATGAAAAGCAAAAAAATAGTCTAGGTTCCTGACTTGAGTCATGTACTGTAAACCATGTACTACTAAATTCTGGACTTTAAACAGACCCTTATTTATTTAAACTACAGTCAACTGGTTTACCATTACTTACAAGCAGAACATATTCTGATGTGATAGACAGTAAAACTGTGGGTTGGACAGATTAACCAGAAGGCAAATTCAGGAATAATGATGAAGACCCAAATACGTACAAGGATTAGAGATGGTAGAATATAATTGAAAAATAAATGAAAGAGATGCAGAGAAAATTTAGTTGTAGGCACACAGAGATATATTTCAAGTTATATACCACTCATAAATAAATAGATCCCAGCTCTGAAGAAATGAACTAGAAATATATACTATAAAGACATATAAATATAGGCTTCAGTAAAATTTATGTTGTATGAGCACAGAAAATGAATTGTGATGCAACTTGAGTTACAGCACCATTTAGAGCAAGAAGGATTAATAGAAAGGAATTATAGCATAGGAAGGAGTGAGTTTCAAGAAGTTTCAAAAGGTCCTTAACTCAAGGAAGCAGAAAAAATACAATTTAGAAGATGAATTGAAAGTGAAAAGCAAGTGACAATTTTAAAAATGGAATATGGCAATCATAGAACAAGGAAGAAAAGAGGAAGAGAAATGCAGGATAAGGAAAGTTAATAAAGAAGAGGAAATTTTGAATTAAACACGATGGGATGTGGTACTGTAGCATAAGAATGAAATGAGGAACATGAATAAGTACAGCCTTAGAAAAGTGGATGCAAGTGGTAAGGCATCTGCCTTGCACACGCTAGTCTAGGACGGAACGTGTTTGGATCATCTGGCATCCCATATGGTCGCCCAAACCAGAGCGACTTCTGAGCGCATAACCAGAAGTAACCCCTTAGCGTCACCGGGCGTGGCCCAAAAATGAAAAAAAAAATAAAAATAAAAAAGTGGATGCAATGCTAAGAATGGGCAAATCTTGAAATTAAGATGAAATAAGATGAAAGTGGTCATGTGGGGCCCGGGAGATAGCATGGAGGTAAGGCGTTTCCCTTTCATGCAAAAGGTCATCGATTCGAATCCCGGTGCCCCATATGGTCCCCCGTGCCTGCCAGGAGCAATTTCTGAGCATGGAGCCAGGAGTAACCGCTGAGCACTGCCGGGTG
>PVKC010052394.1:0-10242 GCA_004027635.1 Crocidura indochinensis | reverse complement strand
AAAAAATGTTTTAAACTATGTAAATACATAATTTCAAATGTAATACATTATATCAAATAGTGATTTTATTTTATTATGTAAAGATGTTAATGGAAACATTATTGTTGGGAAATTGTATAAGTAATAAATAAGAGTTATTAAATAAAAAAAATGTTTTGGGGGCTTTCTTTTTTGAAACTCATCCCCTATTCTTTCTGATGCATCTACCTAGAAAATAATATTCTCCATGTACACTTTGTCTAATCCTCACCTTTGTTCAATCCTCTCCTACCTAGCCTTCAACTCTGTTCAGAAAGTGCCATTAGCATGTCGTGTCTTAAATGTAATTTCAGATAGCTTCCTACTTCCTCCATGCTTCCTGGGTTTCTTCCCATTAATAACTTTCTACCTTAAGCAAGTTGGAGTGGTTACACTTGCAGCTTATATTCCCTTGCTCTCTATCAAACTGCTTCCGATTTTGTAGCTGCTACATTGATACTATAGCCTTTTCCTGGGGGTGAGAGTCAACAGTCATGTGTCTGAATTTCTGAAATTTTCACCATTGCAAGTTAAATGTGGGAACCCAAGCAGAAAACATAACTCAAACAAATCAGTATTTGGAACAGAATTATTACCTGCAGGTAATTCATGACTCTATTAATTGTTTGTTCTTTCCTGCCCTCTGTGAGATATTAGCCCCTATTGAGTCTTTAACCATAATAAACAGGCAAAGTGACAGTGAAAACAGGTCCTTGATTAAAAATCCATGCCCTGAAAAACTGCAAATTAGATCATCAGAGTAGATGGGATGGGGTTTCTCAGCAAACGTACCATAGAGCTAAGTTTAAGACAAGTGATGTTAAAAAGGTAAAAAAAAATGTGCTTTAAAATGATGTTTGTAGTAGATTTTCTTATAACATCTCAAAAATAGTACTAAATACCTGATTCTGAAGAATGCCAAATGCTAACTTGAGTGTTCTTTTTTTTTTTTTTCCTTTGTCCCCTCCCTCTTTCCGTGACTCCAGAACTAAGCTAGGTTTTAGCACCTTGTTGACACGGCCAAGAAGTGAATGATCGACACTAATGGGATTTTTAATCTTCAACCTAATTAACTTAGTTAAAATTAAGGCTTCCTAGGAAGAATCAGCACAAAGAAATTAATTAAAGCGATGGAATTTTTGCTGAATTTAACAGCTGAATACCAACCACAGCTCGAACACACAAAGACACCCACCATTTTGAATACTTTCCATTTTTCAGTTGTGCGCTTTTATGTTTTCAATTTCAAAGAGCTTCTTGCTAAAGTGGAGAGTATCCACCTTGTGATTGTACAAGCCACACCATACTACAAAGATTACTGTTGATCAGCAACCACACACCGTTGACCTTGTTGGACTTACTTTGCCTGGAGCTGGAAAGGTGTCTGTCTTATGGCAAGTGTTTAGGTAGATATCTATTGAAAGAATGCATGTGTGAATGCTTTAATTTAAAAGTTAATAGTGGTAAGTGATGACATTGAAGTTTCAGCTTTCTTTGCTCACCTTGTGCCATATTTTAAGAAAATGAGCAAAGACAAATAATATGGGCAACTTCTTTCTTGAAGAAGAGAAACAAGCTAATGTTAAAACATTAGGAAATATGTCTGACAATCTTTCAGAGAAACATAGCTCTACAATCTACCCACTCTCTACCACTACAAATAAAAATTCATGTGTACTTTAAGTAACAGTATAAAATAAAGTAATATCTTTGTTTTGGATCATAAATAAATAAAGTATTTTGGATGATTTTTTTTCATTTCATTCTGGCTATTGCAATGTCTATAAAATTTATTGCAAATTTCCCTGGCTCAATCTAATCACACAATAAACACAATTTAAACATTTTTAAACTGGAGTTCTTAAACATAAATAGCAACTACTAAATAATGTTCTATATCACAATGATAGTTTTAATTCACTGAGTTAGATAGAACTTATCTGTATTCTCTTTGGTTTCTCTAAACTTGGCCATGTGGGATCTTTTTCTCTATTTAACTCTAAACTCAGGAGCAAATATAATATAATATAAATAAAATATTTTTATGTTTCAATTTATAAAGCAAATTGGATTTTTATTTATAAAATAACTCATTTTTAACATTTTTAAGAGTTAAATTAAAACAGTGCAAGATAATGTATGCACATAATAAATAAAACAGACCCTCTTGCAGGCTAAAGAGATAGAACTGCAGGTAGGGTGCTTGCCTTGCACTTGGCCAACTTGGGTTTGGTGCCAGGTACCCAATATGGTCCCTTGAACACTGCCCCAACTCTCTGGTTATGCCCCAAACAAACAAAAAAATTCTACCAACCAACCAACTACCACCACCACCACCACCACCACCAAAAAATAGCAGTCTCTCTTGCAAAAGATCTATAGCAGTTATGGGAAAATTACAATTCAAAGCATGGTATGAGGTAGGCATTGCTTTACAGAGGTGTCTACAGATGGCAATGGGGGCAGTGATACTGTGACAAGGACTCACCTTGGGTATGAAGGGAGAATTGTGGAGGCTTCACTGGGCTTTGTTTCCTTAGAGGGTAAGTAGAATTTTTAGAACAGGAATAGGGGACTGTATAGAAGGAACCAGTATTAAACGAGCATAGAACATAGGCTGGAAATGGAAGACAGAGAGGTCAGGCTACATTCTGGAAGTCAGTCGGAAATCTCTGAACCGACTTGAAGGGTAAAGTCACTTAAAATTTTTAATTAATGGTAGGACAGGATCTACGTGTATGTAGATATGGGCATGTATCTTTTTGAAGAGACAGAGTGAGTTCAGTGGATAGGGGCACATAGTTTGCATGTCCCAGACCCAAATAAAATCTTATTAATCTATGCCCCCCAATACCACTGAGTATAACCTCCATCACTGCCAAATGTAGCTTTGATGAATTCAAGCACCCCTGGAGTTTGGGTAGTCTCTATACTACAGTAGCTTCTGCATCCTAAGGCCCTAGCACTAAAATGACAACTGGTTGATTGAGATCCCAGGGAGGACCATCTGAGTTCCTATGAACTGCTTTTGAGGTTTATAAGAACACTCTACCCCTTCATGCTCCTGGCATCACTTGTGAAAAGCAAATAAGTGAGAAAAGACCAGAAAGTTTTATACCAGAAATCCTCTACCAGGGTCACTTCAGTGAAAAAGAAGAGCAGGGAGAGAGTTGGAGAGACTAGGATCGTATTCTATCTTTAAGACCTTATATTTCATTAGTAGCTTCTTTCACTGGTCTCAGATAAGGAAAGCAAAATTTCACACGTACTTAAAGACCTACTGGGAGATATTTGCACATGTTTAAATCTACACATACATATCTTGATTTATCAATTTTTACTTCTTTTTTGGTTATTTTTGTTTGTTGTTCTTTTTGGGGGGGTCATAGCCAATGGTGCTCAGTGGTTACTCCTGGCTCTGCACTGAGAAAAAGCTCCTGGCAGGCACGGGGATCACATGGGATGCCGGGATTTGAACCACCGTCCATCTTGAATCAGCTGCATGCAAGGCAAATGCCCTACCACTGCGCTATCTCTCCGGCCTCAATTTTCTACTTCTTTTGAAAAGTTTTTCAAACAGTATTTTCTATTTTAAAACTTTACTTCATAAAACTTTAAATTAACTCATCATGATGTAGTTGTAAAGTTGTTCATAGTTAACTTTCCATGATATAATGTTCTAACATCCATTCCTTCATTGCTTATTTCCCATCACCAATAACACCTGTTTTGCCCACCACCTGCTTCCATGGTAGTTTTTTCTTCTCCCTCTCAAACTCCTCTCTCTAACAATCTCTCTCCTTTTGTTTTCCCTTTTAGGCACCGTGGGTTGCAGTTACTCATGGTGTATCATGCATATCACTTTATCTCTTTTCAACACTCAGTTCTTTTCCAGAGTGATCATTTCCAGTTATCATTGCCATAGTGCTCCCTTCTCTGCCCTGCCTGGACTTCCCTGCTATTTGTGGCAAGCTTCTGACCCTCCTCTCTATTGTCTTTCAGTATTATTGCCATACTATCTTTTCTATATCCTACAAATAAGTGTGATCATTCTATGTGTGTCCCTCTCACTCTGACTCATTTCACTCAGCATAATACTATTCCTATCGATCCATGTATAAGAAAGTTTAATGACTTCATTTTTCCAAACAACTACATAGATATGCCATTGTGTAGGAGCACTATAGTGGTTTATAACTTCTATTCTCAGAAATTTGGGTTGTTTCTAGATTAAGGATACTTTTTATTTTCAACCAACAAGGCCAAGAAAATTGGTAGATTCATGATGAACTAGACCAGAAGACAAGCGAAGAAGGCACAGAAACAAAAGTCAAAGTTTGGATAAAGACAGAGGTAGGCTGAGCTAATTAACCACATTATAAGAAGGACATGAGTGTCAATACAGGAAAAAGGGAAGGTAGTAAAGCTACACCTAACATTACGAAGTCTAGACTAAGTAAGTTGTACTATGACTAATACAACCATGAGTTGTACTAGAGCATAAAAATAATGAAGACCCATACTCTGTCAGACCAGTCGAATAATCCCACAGACATTAGGTCTAGAAAGCTATAATTTAGTGAGTGCTCATAAGGCCTTATAGAAGGTGATTTCTGTTTTTATGTTCAGATAGACAATAGACCTGGGTTTGTAGGTGCTAGTAGGTGATTGAGTATAATGGAAAAAACAAACAAACAAA
Organism: Crocidura indochinensis; assembly: GCA_004027635.1. NCBI lineage: Eukaryota > Metazoa > Chordata > Mammalia > Eulipotyphla > Soricidae > Crocidura > Crocidura indochinensis. The sequence goes on along the minus strand of PVKC010052394.1, from coordinate 5,525 downwards.
ACCCAATAAACAAGGACAAAACAGTGGGAGTCTCTCTCTCTCTCTCTCTCTCTCTCTCTCTCTCTCTCTCTCTTTGCTTTTTTTTGTTTGTTTGTTTTTTGGGTCACACCTGGCAGCGCTCAGGGGTTACTCCTGGCTGTCTGCTCAGAAATAGCTCCTGGCAGGCTCCGGGAACCATATGGGATGCTAGGATTTGAACCACCATCCTTCTGCATGTAAGGCAAATGCCTTACCTCCATGCTATCTCTCTGGCCCAAGTGAGAATCTTTCATCCTGGACACAGAAAGGAAGGTGAGAGCTCTCTGTAGACAACTGAAAGTCATCTTAAAAGGGTCAAAAGTTGGCCTAAAGTAGGCTTAGTGTTTTCTCTCACCATGCACCAACAACAATAAATTTTTGGTTAAAAATAACAAAAGCAAATTAAACAAAAAATGCTTTTTTTCTGAAATGTACCTTTCTTATTTTGAATTCTAAACAATTGTGGTGTTAATACATGTGAACATATTGTTTGTACACTTATTTTAATGAATGCAGTATTTGGGGGTCAATAGGGCGACACTTAGCAGTGCTGTGAGGTTATATTCTTGGCTCTGAGTTCAGAAATTACACCTGGATGGCTGGGGAACCATAGGAATGCTGGGAATGAAACCTAGGCCAGCAGCATGCAAGGCAAACACCCTACCTGTTGTGCTGTTATTGCTCTGTCCCCTGAACATAGTATTGTTAATGAAAAATAAATTTGGCACACTGAATTATAAAACTGTTACTTCTGACATACTAAGATGTAGTATTATATATGTATATATATTAATTTACAGATTAAGTTCTTTAGCTGACATGATGCAAACATGTATGGTGAATTATCCACATTTCTATAGTCATTAATTTTTATTGTAGTACTACTGAATTATACTTTTTTTTGTTTGTTTTTTGGGGCCACACCCGGTGACGCTCAGGGGTTACTCCTAGCTATTCGCTCAGAAGTCACTCCTGGCAGGTACGGGGGACCATAGGGGGAACCGGGGGAGCGAACCGCCGTCTGTCCTAGGTTAGCGCAGGCACCTTACCTCCAGCGCCACCGCCTGGTGAATTATACATTTTATATGATAAATGTTTAAGTATCAACATTACTAAAAATTAACATGTATCTAAGCTACAATAAGTTCAACATTGATGGTCCAATTCTATCTTTTTACCTATTTCTATACAACTAATACATTATTTTGATTGAAGCTACAAGTCTTATGGTGCAAAGAATTATTTATATTTTATATATTTCACTTATTTATGTTCTCTATTTATTGTTAAATATACTATCATGACTGTAATAGTACAGAAAACAGAACCCTTGTTTAAACTCTGTCATTAGAGGCCAAAGATATAGTATGAGTGTTTTAGGCATTTACCTTGCATGCAGCCATCCCTGGCTCAGCCTGAACACTACCATGAGTGATTTCTGAATACAAAGCCAGGAGTAAGCCCTGAACACCACTAGATGTGAACCTTAAACCAAAATAAGTATAAACAAACAATTAATCAATTAATAAACTCAATAAATTTAGACCACTAAATTTTTATATATTTAAAATTATATCCCCTGAGCATCACCGGGTGTGGCCCGAAAACCAAAAAAAAAAATTATAAGCAAGGAAACAATGCTAATTATATTGTGTAATATTTTGCTTAGATTATGTAACACAGTGGTCCTCAAACTACAGCCCGCTGGTCACATATTGTATTTGTTCCCGTTTTGTTTCTTCACATCAAAATAAGATGTATGCAGTGTGCATAGGAATTTGTTCGTAATTTTTGTTTTTACTATAGTCTGGCCCTCCAATGGTCTGAGGGACAGTGAACTGGGCCCCTGTTTAAAAAGTTTGAGGACCCCTGATGTAAATTTTAGCTCTTATATGAACCATTTATTGACTAACATAATACCTATAAAATTAAATCTTATTAACTAAATATTAATAAAACACTTACTGATATGTAATTTGATATTAAAATGTAATGTCAAATAGAGACCTGCTTTTTAAAGTATGATCGCTGGGATTGCATAATTGAATGTGGTGTTCTTAAAAAAATATGGCAAACCAAAAAAAATAAATATGGCAATTAGTAAAACATTTGAATAAGCAAAAACCAAAAATTAACTCAAAACTAACCACATAATAATCCAATGTTTTTTAACCCAGTGTTCCTGGTCGAAATTGCCTCTATTGCATTTCTTGGGCAAAATGGGACCTTGATTCGAAAATGTTTAAGAAACTCAGATAAGAGTAATGCATATTAAAAATACACTAAATACAACTATAATTATTTTAATAAGTAGTATGAAAATGTGAAAACATGGAAGTTCCTGACCTGAGTATCTGAATCTTTAGACATAATTTCAGAATTACTATTGTGATTCTAGACCTTGAAAAAATATAGATTTCCTAAATATATTTACTAAAAATAGGACATGCCAGCTCTTAGAAATCTTTGATACAATAAATATATATAGGCAAAACTAGGAGCTTCCTGTGGGCAGGAACTGTATTTCTCTGTGTTTGAGGCATGGGAGGGGGAAGCATACCTGACAATGCACAGGGCTTAGATCTGACCTTCACAGATCACTCCTGGTGGAGACCATATGGGGTATCAGATTGCCTGCATGCAAGGCTAGTACCCTACCCACTGTATTATCACTCCAATCCAGGAGCTACATTTCTCAACTCCTCAGTCCTATTAATAGCACAGAGCAGTTTAGGTGTAACAATGGCAAGACAAAAATAAACAAATAATTTCGCGCCAAATAATGATTTTCTCACATAATGACTCATATTTTTCTTTAAAAAAATAACATAGTTACCAACAGCTTCTTCAATGGGCAACTGAATTCTTCTCTCAATGACCCATGAATGAGTCTTTATTGTTCCAAATTGAGGCAGCACTATTTTAAACTTGAGATTATAGTAACTGAACAGCACAGTGTTTAGGTTAGTGAACAAAGTTCTTCCTGATCACTAATAGCATAGTATAATGTTGAATATGTGACATAACATGCATATGCATATACCTCTAAACAAACTGATTAATCATTCAGAAAACATAAAATAAATGGAATTATTCTTCTTTGAAATATTCCAGTGACCTGGGTTTTATGCAGTGAGATACATCTCATCAAACCTTTGAAGAACCTCCTAAAATATTTATTGTTGAATTTTGTCCTGCTAATTATAAGGGGCAGTCACATTGGGGTTGAATTCAGCATGTACCCTCTCATTAAATTTACCACCTGGCATGTAGTAGAACCTCACTAAATATTTATTAAATGAATTAATCATACAATATCTATGTAACTTATTGTGTTAGAGAAATTATATAAAATTCTTCATGACATTTCCTATAAATGCTTATATTATATTTTTCCTGGATATGATCTTGCTTTTACACCCTTCTTAATTCAGTCCTAAGTGGTTGTTCATTCTGCTTCTCTTTTATTTTTCACCACATTAAAACAATGCTTTCTTCCTCCAAGCTTTCCATTTAAATATGCTAGTAGAAATTCCTATTAATTCTATTTCAAGTATTTGCACAAAAATGATCCACCATAGCCGTCTGCTAATGATGCATCTGTCATTTTATTGACACCCCTAAACAGCTTTATTCTCTTTTCTAATTAAGAGACAAAACTGGTATTGTCAGCTTATGAACTGACATTTGGGGTCTTTTGTTCTAATGTAAAAGGCAGCATATTATGAATCTAAAACAAAAACTCTGGGATGTTAGCAGAGAAGCCCACTAGACAAAATGCATTTACATGCACGATTTGAATTAAGCTTCTTAGGCACCTAATAGGCATGCAATATTTTGAGTTACAGAAACAAAGCACACATCACATCCTCAAAGTCAAAAGTCATGTTTCCTATTCTAACAGGCTATTCAGAACAAAGCAATCTCATGAACTCACAAACAATACAAAATCCTAAGAACTGAAAGTTTTAAAATTCATCAAAATATGCTATCATGTAACTTTCCAGAGTTAATAGTAACATTTGTAGCAAATCTAAATAAAAATGGAAAACCAAAAAAAAAAAAAAGAGGCAAATAGGACATATTTTAGTCTAAAAAAGCAAGGATTTCCTGATGAGTATATTAGTCAATTGCCAGAGAAATGACAACTATATAAAATTATAGGACTAACAGTTCAACAGAACATTCTCAAGCAACTGAGAACAAGTCATAAAAGCTCTATCACCATCACATTAAAAATCTAATCTAAAATCATTACATGTCAGAAAATTAAGGATTCATCAAAATATTCCCAAAGGTTATTAGCTGAGAGGAATGCATACCAGGGAACTACACTCCTTAATTTTTTTCCATACTAAAATGTATCTTAGGAACTACTTTTTTTTTAAAATAAAGTAAATATAAAATCTGGTCTGCTAAGTGAGAGCACTGATATAAAGCAGTTAACATACATTTTGGCACTGAGTTAGTATTTGATAATGTTAGCTGCCCTTATTATCATCATTATTATTGTGGTATCAGAATCAGATCATTGCCTTTTATGATTTCCCTCTCAAGGTTTCAAAGAACCCTAGAAGCATTTCTTGTGGCTAATTCTTAGTTCTAACTAAACCTTTTTTTCCCCTATGTATTTATGCTCTGGTCTGACAGAATAGTTACCATCCTCTAAATTCTCCCTTTCTGCCTGAATTGAGTATTGAGTTCTGAGCTGTAATTCCTATTTTCATTTCTAATTGTATGCCCACCTTGGTTTTCATATCATTCTTAGTGTTGTGAACTATGGGCCAAACTTAGTATATAAGCCATCTAGACCTTTGCTCAAAATCCTTTCATTGAGAAGCAACGTTTGGGTCTATCAGAGGAAATATCTTTTGAGTAGGCCAACTGTCTACATGTACCAAGATTAAGAGTTCACAAATTGCCTTGTGGTAACTATCTAAGAGATTTAGTCCCCGGTTCTCTGTTTAAGGACCTCAGAGTTAGTATTTTTGTCAAACATCTGCTACTAGGGATGACTGATACTTCTATCAACTAAAAAATAAAGAGAAATTACTGTTTACAAACAGAGACTATACAGTAATATCCCACATATGTGCAAAGATAGCTGCTATTTTAAAGAAAGCCTATTCACATGTGAAAAGTATTAAATAGGCTCCCCCATCTCAAAAAATGACAAATTATAAAGAAACCACTTTTGCTAAACTGCAATGATATATATGCAATGCTATTACATATTATCCACCTATTCCTCTATTCATTCATCCATCTACCTACCTTTACCTACCTATCTATCTATAAGAAGCAAAAAAATATGAATCCGGTTTCCAAAAAACAAGGGAGCAACATGGTAATGGGAATGAGAAACATGTTTTGTTGAATTTATAGGTATATGTAGTCCTTCAATGTTTTGAAATTCAAAGGGGCAGAAAATCTTTTAAGATTCTTTTAAGAACTTTTAAGAATTTTTAAATCCTAAGCTGATTATTAATTTCTTTTTTTTTTTTTTT
>PVKC010052393.1:0-10297 GCA_004027635.1 Crocidura indochinensis | reverse complement strand
CCATGATACTGACTTACTCCAAAGATGGTTCTTATGACACCCTGACAACTTAGGAACAGCAATAGTGTATTTTCAGGGCAGAATTCTCTGTAATGCTTCCTAATGGTGAGAAAAAACCAGAAGATACTACACACCACATAGACTTCGACATAGGATCTGTACAGAAACCAGGATCTATAACTATAGAAACCTGACAGCAACAACTGTGATGGTGAAGAATTTTCTGGGAACACAGAGAATGACTAAGGGGTTGAACAACATAGTATGCCCAGAACCTGGAACTGGTCTTATGCCAACATACTTCAGGGATAAGGTCTCCTATTTTTAGGCCAAAGGTTTTTCCTTCCCATTTATTCCATATTTTTGCTGTGCCTATGCAAACAACAACTGCCACAAACACATATATCTTTTGTTAAATAAGAGTGTCCTAAAACTTGTACTATTGTATTAATGACTTTATTGGTGATATAACAATTTTCATGAATATAACTGCTGCTAATGAACTCTCCTCTTTTTCAATTCCTTTTTTTAGACTTTCTAATTTCTTTGTATTTTTTTAATAACTTTGCTTTCTGTCATTCTGAAACAAATGAATTATGATCAGTTATGTCAACTATGTCATACATTTTCTTTAAATAAATACATTTATTTTAAAATAAAGATTTACAGAGGACCCAATAGGTCATTCATAAAAGAGCAGCACTCACTGCTGAGTGAAACAAATCATGTTTGTGATACAAAGCTCTTGGGGAAAAATGGTGCAAGATTTTGACTTTATTAGGAAAGAACAAATACCTGTGTTTGTGTGTGTGTGTGTGTGTGTGTGTGTGTGTGTGTGTGAGAGAGAGAGAGAGAGAGAGAGATCTTTTTACAACTAAAAATGGAAATGACATTATGATGCTTTTGATCTTAAACATCAAACCCATTTCTAGATAAATCAAGACAAAGTGAATCTTATCAGTGTAATGTGAAGTGTCTGTTTACATAATTCAGCTTTGATGGAACAATTATATGTTCACATGATTATATGCAAAAGAGCCTTTAAGAAAATCAATATACACTTAGGATTGCAAATTTAGCAATTTAGGAAGAACTAATCATCTTCAATCTGATAAAAGCAACATTAAAAGCCCAGCTAGTATCATAAAAATAATATTCAATATTGCAATAATTTAAGAAAAAGTAAAGGGGTACCAAGATTGAATTAAAATTGCGGGTCCAGAGACATAGCACAGTGGCGTTTGCCTTGCATGCAGCCGACCCAGGACCAAAGGTGGTTGGTTAGAATCCCGGCATCCCATATGGTCCCCCATGCCTGCAGGAGCTATTTCTGAGCAGATAGCCAGGAGTAACCTCTGAGCACTGCCAGGTGTGGCCCAAAAATTAAAAAAAATGTTTTTTAAATTGCTACAAGTCATAAGTAATTCTGTACTCAAATAGTAACATGATGTACGAAAAAGTTAGTTAATAAGTGATTCAACATGGTATGCAATCCAAAGATAACACAGTGATCACCTTTTATTTACTATTCTGATAGGGTTCTTATACTTAACAAGTTATGCATACTTGGATATATTCAAGTATCATATATAACAGTTTATATGAATGTATAGATCTACCTGTCACATTTATAGATTTATCTACTTCTATATGTTGTATAGAAAATATCTTTTAGTTTACATAAGACAGAAATATTTATCACAGAAAGATGATGTTGAGGTAGTGAATTAATTTATGTCCCCATTCAGTCTCCATCACCAAGTAACAAATGGCAGACATGATTTGAAGAAATGCTGCTGTTTTCTCAAATATCAAAATACAGGGGTGAAGCTGAAGCAATCTAGGAAATGACTTTATCAGGAAGAGATTAAACAAATATTTATGTGTGAGTCTGTCTAACATGTATGCCTATGTATATGTGTGTGATAATATGTTTTTTTTTTGTTTTGTTTTTGGGGCACACCCGGCAGTGCTCAGGGGCTACTCCTGGCTGTCTGCTCAGAAATAGTTCCTGGCAGGCACGGGGACCATATGGGACACCGGGATTTGAACCAACCACCTTTGGTCCTGGATCGGCTGCTTGCAAGGCAAACACCGCTGTGTTATCTCTCCGGGCGTCAGATATGTTTTTTATGAGCAATATCTATTTAAATTTATATAATAAACTACTTTGGTTTTGCTATTTTTAATTCTGGTTACGGTGGTTTACAAGTTTATATTTTAGAGGTATAATTTTACCCTACACCATCTCCCATCAAAGTGCCAAGTCATTCTTCTAGCCCTCATCTCTATTAACTTTATCTGAGCTCAAATAATAACTTCTATTTTATCATATTTTACCATATTCTTGTTATAGAAGTAAGATGAGAAGTAAGACCCTTATTTCAGAACATGTGGTCATTGGGCAATATTGCTCACTAGAGATAAGATCATAAGCTGACTTTTGAAGACTTTTTTAACCATCATCTTGGAGACCAACTCCACTATGGAGATCTCAGTTACAAATGATCCATAAAAAAAACAATTATACTAGAAAAATGAATTCACACTAATGTTGAATTATAGCATTAATAATTGAATTTCTGTTATTGGATATCTGTTATTTTAAAGCCTAGGTCATTAGATTTCTGTTATTTTAAAATCTATATGACTGAATAGAACTGATTTTTTTATTTGATTTTCTTCTCTAGAACTGTCAGATTGTCAAATGTTTTATTTAATTATAAAACAAAAAATTAATTTTTTTGTTTTCAATTAAAAAAGTTGAGGTAACATTGATTTACAACAATGTAAGCATTTATAAGGTTTAGGGGTACAATGTTACCACAACATCCCTATCACTAAACTGTCCATCTCTACTGTTCACTTTCTGTTCTTTTACCAGATCTCAGGTAACAAAAAAGTCACTCTACACCACTCTGGGAATCTACCTTCTTTTATTTTATCCTTTATTTTTTAAGTTTTTGAAGTAGAAAGGTTTTCACTCAGAAATTCTGAAAAAAGGAGAGAAAGAGAGAGGAAGGAGGAGAGAGACAGAGAAAGGGAGAGAATGTGCTCAAGAGAAAATATGAACTTCTCTAAAGGCAGCAAGCGCGCTAGTACACATCCCAAAATTAAAATATGAAAGTCTGTATCTCAAGAGGGGAGATGTGAGTGATATGTATACGGGTACTATGTATCAAGGCAACACATGTGAGCCTTCCTTTATTCCAAATTCACTTTATTATACAGTCGCTCTTAACCTGCCTCTACAGTTCCACATTTTCATTCACCCCACCTCCCTACAACTTCTATTTGATCATAACAGCTTGACTTAAATGGCTGTTAAGAAAGACGTGCATGACTTCAATGATAAATATTTTAGTTAAGCTTTTTACTAAAAACATAATCATTTAAAACATTGTGATAGGAAGAAAGAAAACTTGGAAAACCCCCTTTTTAAATTAACTAGTTAATCAAATAATTTTGATTTTGGGGTCATACCTGGTAGTACTCAGGGGTTACTCCTGACTCTGCACTCAGAAATCGCTCCTGGCAGGCTCAGGAGGCCATATGGGATACCGGAAATCCAACCCGGGTTTGTCCCAAGTTGCCTTGTATAGGGCAGACATCCTACCGCAGTGCTATTGCTCTTGCTCCCAAACCTTGTCCTTAGATTATTACCAGGTAAAGGAAGAAAATAACATTCTAGATACATAAAAAAAAAAAAAAAGAAACCACCCTAAAGTAACTAAAAAAATAAAAGGTTCACCAACTCCCAAAGAGTTTAATATTTAAACACCATCTCTGCCTAGTTAAGATTTGAGTGAACCTGATTTGGACAATAGAGTAAAATAAACACGTAATTTGTTAGACATTGTGGATTTATAAAATCATAGGATTAAGTCTTTAACCTTTATTCATAAAGGATTAGTTGGAATCAATTTTAAAATGTATTTTAAGGCATTACTTTTAGAATGAAGAAGTTGACAATGGCAAGGCTAAAGGAATTCACCTCAGGTTCAGTTTTTGGTGAGCTTCTATTGTTTGTCACCTATGACAATTGACTTTGAAACAATATATATTTTGGAAATATTCTTGAATTAGTTACAAAAAAGATCTAATATGTGTAATCTTGTATCTTCAATTGCTTATCATATATTTAAATTAGGAAACACAATACATCTGAATAGAGTTCTCACTTTGGGAGGTAAAGGGGTTCAGCAAATTAATGTAGAGGTTGATTAGTGAAAGATAACCTATGAACCTGAATGACTCTGTCTGTTGAGCAGTTTATACACAGTTACTCATTTATAGACTGGAAAAAAATCTTACTTATTCTCTCTGCCTTCTAACATTGCACAGTAAACCTTTCAAAATAAGATAATAACTTGTAGCCATAGACTTGCCACAATATTCAGATTAGTGATTAAAAGTAAGTGTATTCAGAGACATATAGCCTGGAAAAACCATTTGGCTTAATTTTCATATCACAATAGGAAAAAACAAAAACCAAAGGAATAAACTTTTTGGCATGTAACTTTTCTTTTGTATTGTAATTCCTCTTCCAGAATTACCTAAGTGTTGTTTAATGAACAGAACATGAGTATAATCTTAACTTAATCATTCTAAATGCATGATTGGCACATCCTTCAAGTCCCTGAGACTATGAGAGACCATGAGATCAAAACTGTTATCATGGGGTCGGAGAGATAGCATGGTGGTAGAGCGTTTGCCTTGCATGCAGAAGGATGGCAGTTCAAATCCTGGCATCCCATATGGTCCCCTGAGCCTGTCAGGAGCAATTTCTGAGGTAGAGCCAGGAGTAACCCCTGAGTGTTGCCGGGTTTGACCCAAAAATTAAAAAAAAAACTTATCATGATAATACTAAGACGATTGTGCACAGTAATGACTAAACTGTTGGAGGCCTAACATACTGAACAGTCATTGTATTCTTCATTTCCACATACATACTATTCAATTTCATTTAAGAATAGTAAAAGTTAAAAGCTGGAGAAATAGTACAGGGGTTAAGATGCTTGTCTGGAGCATCTCCCTTCTCTTCTATTCCTAGCAAGACATATAATCCTTCAGTACTGTTGGAAAAGATCCCTGAGGACAGGTGAATCCCACCCCCAAATTATAAGTTATTAATTTTATTAAATATTTTCTCCTGAGAATATGTGATATATATTGTATAACAAATGAATATAGGCAATTCTCTATTTTGGAGATAGCTGTCATAACAGAAGCACTCATGCAATTATTGAGTGGTGAGCTGAATTTCTGATGAAATCAGTGGCAATATTAATTAATATGGCTTGTTTTTTATATTTTACATAGTGAACTGTGTCAACATTTGGAAATTTGAAGTAAACTAATGGATTTTCAAAAGATTAATGTAATTTTGAACCATGCTTCATAACAGATCCAAAGTTTAAATCAAATCTGTGAGCTTAAAGAGAGCTTTACAGAAACGTTAATTGATACTCTTTAAATGGGTACAGTGTTTGAACATTGTATGTATGAAACAATCATTTTTGGGTCACACCCAGTGATGTTCTGGGATTACTCTTGGCTCTGCACTCAGGAATTACTCCTGGCAGTGTGTTAAGGACAATATGAGATGCCTGGTTTTGAAGCCATATCAGCTGTCTGCGAAGTGAGATCCTTATCTTGCTGTACTATTTATTGGGCCCCTGAAATTCCATTATTAACATTTATCATTTAACATCTATCATTTAACAGCAGGTTAAAATCATGGTGACAATAAATACTAAAATATTTTAGATTAAAACAGACCTTTAAAAAGCTGTATTTTTCAGGGTTGGGAGATAGTCCTGCCTGTTCTAAGGTGATCTGGCACAGCAAGGCCTACAGAACAATGCCAAGTGTAGATATGAAAGCTTCCTAGGGTGAACCTGGTGGGTTCTGGCACCATATGGTCATATCCTTAGGCCCATGCACTGAACTGCTGGCCAGGTTGGCTGAATATTGTAGGGAATTGTTAGTTCCAGAAATTCCTTAAATATCACTTCGAAGATCCACTCTAACAGCACCCTACATTTCTCAAATTTTGCTGTTTTATCAAACAGCAGCATCTATACTGATGATGAGAAAAAGGTATTAAAATCAAAGTTTCTTTTCTATTACTCACTTGCAATTGGCCATATATTTTTTAAAAATAATATCTTTATTTAAACACTGTAATTACAAACATGATTGTAGTTGGGTTTCGGTCATAAAAAGAACACCCTCCTTCAACAGTGCAACATTCCCATCACAAATGCCCCAACTTCCTCCTTCCTCACCTGCCCCTCCCCCCGCCTGTATTCCAGACAGGTTTTCTACTTCCCTCACACATTAACATTGCTATGATAGTTTTCAGTGTAGTTATTTCTCTAATTGCACTCACCTTTCTTTGTGGTAAGCTTCATATTGTGAGCCGGTTCTTCCAGCCTTCATCTCTGGGAATTATTTTAATAATGTCTTTTATTTTTCTTAAAACCCATAGATAGGTGAGACTTTTGTGTGTGAGTGTGTGTCTCTCTCCCTCGGACTTATTTCACTCAGCATAATAAATCCCATGTACATCCATTTATAGGAAAATTTCATGACTTCATCTCTCCTGACAGCTACATAATATTCCATTGTGTATATGTACCACAGTTTCTTTACCTATTCATCTGTTGAAGGGCATCTTAGGTGTTTCCAGTCTGGCTATTGTAAATAGCACTGAAATGAATATAGGTGTGAGGAAGGGATTTTTGTATTGTATTTTTGTGTTCATAGGGTATATCCCTAGGACTGGTATAGATGGATCATTTGGGAACCAAATTTCCAGTTTTTTGAGTACTCTCCATATTGTTTTCCATAAAGTCTGAACTAGACGACATTCCCACCAGCAGTGAATGAGAGTTCCTTTTCTCCACATTCCTCTAGCATTGATTGTTCTTGCTCTTTGTGATATGTGCCAGTCTCTGTGGCATGAAATGGTAAAACATTGTTGTTTTGATTTGGATCTCCCTGATGATTAGTGATGTGGAGCATCTTTTTATGTGCCTTTTGGCTATTTATATTTCTTCTTTGAGAAATTGTCTGCTCAATTATTCGCTCCATTTTTCATGGGGTTAGCTGATTTTTTTTTATTGTAAAGTTCTGTCAGTACCTTGTATATCTTAGATATTAGCCCCTCATGGGCAGATTTTTTGAATTGAGTAGACTGAATAAAGAAGTAGGTAGGAACACTTAGTTGGTATTAATTAATACAGATATTATAGGATGTGGAAAAGTGCAATCACTATTTTTATTGCCAGAGAGGAAAGGGCCAAATAGATAGATTAATGTGGTAGAGCAAGTATTTTGCATACAGGAGACTTAATTTTATCCCCAGCAGCATATGATCCTCTGAATACAAGTGGTGACTCCCGCTATGACTCAGAAACCAAAGTACAATAATTTAAAATAACATATTAGGTATACTTACGCACAAAGGATACTTTACTGTTATTATAACTTGTTAATTTTTAAAAGTTCCTCAGTTTTTTTTATAATTTTTCAAATTATAATAGTCATAATCACCCTTAATCTTTGTTAAATATTTAACAGTAATTAAGATAAAAATTCCTAAGTGTCCAAGTCAACATATTATAGTATAGATGCTGCTGTTTATTTAAAATCACCATGTTGTGATTTAAATTTCTGTTTAAATGAATTAATGTTATGCTATGAAATGATCATTAATGATTCAACTGTTTAAAGAATATTAATTAAAATATTAGAAAATGGAACGCGATGGTACAGTGTTAGGGCATTTGCCTTACACGTGGTTGACTCAGGACAGACCAAGGTTTGATCCCCCCACATCCCATATGGTCCCCCAAGCCAGGAGCAATTTCTGAGTGCATAGCCAAGAGTAAACCCTGAGAGTCACCAGGTATGGCCCCAAAATCAAATAAGTTAAATAAATAAATAAAATATTAGAAATGCTATTTTTCATTAAGCTATTTTCATATATCCTTTAAGGCTTAAAAATGTTATTATCTGGGCCTGGAGAGATAGCACAGCAGCGTTTGCCTTGCAAGCAGTCAATCTAAAACCTAAGGTGGTTGGTTCAAATCCCAGTGTCCCATATGGTCCCCCGTGCCTGCCAGGAGCTATTTCTGAGCAGACAGCCAGGAGTAACTCCTGAGCACCACCGGGTGTGGCCCAAAAACCAAAAAAAAATTGTTTTTATCCAAGACAAACCTAATGTATGAATCCTTAATAAAACTGTCTTGTAAAAATTGCGGGTTAAATGGTTAAGTAAATTTAAAGATGACTCACATATCAGAAGTTGATTTCTTTCTAATACAATTATTCACTGTCAATGCTGAATAAATTTTCTTGCATTTGTACCTCTGTTAAAACTTTTTTTTTCTTGTTTTTTTGGTTTTTGGGCCACACCCGGTGATGCTCAGGAGTTACTCCTGGCTGTCTGCTCAGAAATAGCTCCTGGCAGGCACAGGGGACCATATGGAACACCGGGATTCAAACCAACCACCTTTGGTCCTGGATCAGCTGCTTGTAAGGCAAATACCACTGTGCTATCTCTCCGGGCCCTCAGTTAAAACTTTTAAAATCTCTGATATTCTATATCTTTAGTTTTATTAAACAAGCAGTTTATTTAGATTTTATGTGGCATTTTACAATTTAACCATAACTGACTTCAATAACAATATTCTAACTAACCACTTAAAATAAGCAAATATTTTTAGTCATTAAAACCCTAGATATGAGGCTCATGGTGGCCTCAAAAGGTAGGGGAACTTTTCCCGTTTGTGCCCCTCCCCCGCTCCTTTCCCAGGCTCCAGGCAGCTGCAAAAGGTAGGGGAACTTCCCCCCATCTGCGACCCTCACAGCCCCACACCGCAGGGAGCAAAACAGGCCAAAATCGGAAGGCACTGCTCTCCAAGCCACACAAATAAATGCATAAAAACATGGGCAGACTGAAGAGGACCCTAACACCTGGAGATACAGACAGAACTTCTAATAAGTTCCCAAGTCCACAAAAGCGCACAGATCCAAGAGATGAAGATTTGAAAGCAGCCATGAGAAAGGAGATACAAGCCCTGGTACAGGAAATGAGAGAATCGCTAGCTACCGAGTACAAGAAATCCATGGAGGAACAGATTAGAGAAGATCTGATACAGAATATGAAAGATTCCATACAAAAGCAATGAAGTGAATTAACAGACACCGTAAAAAGTCAGAGGAGCAGAATCACAGAGATGGAGAAGCACATAGCAGTACTTGAAGGAAAACTGCAAACCAAAAGTGACCAGGAAACCAATAAGGAATCAAGAGGCAAGGAACTGAAAGGAAAAGTACAGTACTTAATGAACAAAGACTAAAGGAATAATCTAAGAATTGTAGGTATACCAGAAGGGGAGGAAACAGAGAAAGGGGAAGAACAAATAGTTAGGGAAATAATAACAGAAAACTTTCCCACACGTTGGAAAGAAGACTCCATGTGTATCCAAGAAGTTAAAAGAGT
Organism: Crocidura indochinensis; assembly: GCA_004027635.1. Lineage (NCBI taxonomy): Eukaryota > Metazoa > Chordata > Mammalia > Eulipotyphla > Soricidae > Crocidura > Crocidura indochinensis. The sequence continues at coordinate 783 of PVKC010052393.1, read as the reverse complement.
CCCTAATAAAATAGACCCTAATAAACCAACACCAAGACATATAATAATCCAAATGGCAAAAGAGAGAGAGAGAGAGAGAGAGAGAGAGAGAGAGAGAAAGAGAGAGAGAGATGAACTCCTTAAAGCAATAAGGGAAAAAAGGAATCTCAAGTACAAAGGAAAGGACATAAGAATCAAACCAGATCTCCCATTTGAAACAATTCAAGCAAGAAGACAGTGGAATAAAATATTTAAACGACTGAATGAAAATAATTTCCAGCCGAGAGTACAATACCCAGCAAAACTATTTTTCACATGGGATGGTAGTTTAAAAACATTCTCAAGCAAAAACGAGCTTGCGTTATTTGTGCAATCAAAACCTATTCTAAATGACCTACTCAGAGACGAACTACATAATCCAAATCCCCGATTTTAATAACAACCATCCTACAGAACACAACTGCACAACAACCCTCAATGTCGATAATCTCCCTAAATGTTAACGGACTTAACTCTCCCATTAAAAGACACATCCTAGAGAACTGGATTAGAAAACATAAACCAGCTCACCACAAAGAGTGGTGAGTGCAGCTACAAAAACAAACACACAGAAAACCACCATAATCATGTGAATGAATGAGAGAACTGGAAAACCTGTCTGGAGTACAGGTGTGGGTGGGGTGGGAGGGAGGGGAACTTGGGACACTGGGGGTGGGAATGTTGCACTGTTGAAGGGGGTGTTCTTCACATGACCGAAATCACAAACACATATGTAATCAAAACGCTTAAATTAAAAAAAAAAAA
>PVKC010052392.1:0-10280 GCA_004027635.1 Crocidura indochinensis | reverse complement strand
CCCCCAAGCCTACCAGGAGTGATATCTGATATGAGAGCAGCCAGGTGTGACCCACAAATCAAGAAAAAAATCTTACCTATAGTTAAAATCAAAACCTCCAAATAAGCAGAATATAACAAAGTCCATATATGTTTATTATTCTCATACTAACATGCATCATATTATCCTGATTGGTCACATGCCAAGCATCAGAAGTTAGAATGATTATAAATTAAAAACTATAAACTGCTTAATAAAGTATTTTTACATAGTATGTTTTGAACTACAGCATTCTTTATATATAATTTCTAATTAGGGAAAGAAATACTCTTGTAAAAAATTATTTGGTGAATAACAATTTTTGCTCTTCCAGAGGAAATGAAAAATACTAAGCTCACTTCAGAAACTAGCCTTGACAGTGTGCCTTAGTCTCTCAAAGAACTCAATAGCTTTATTTTACAAAACTCCAAAGAGGATTCAGGAGAAAAACAAAGACAAAGCAATCATACTTACAGAGCAAGGAGTTATATCTTCGGGGGGTTTTCATTTGGGGCCACCAGGAAACTGTGCACAGGGATCTCTTTGTAAAGCATCTGGGGCCTCGCATTGCTTGGTCACATGCAAAGCAAGCATCTTAACCCTTATTCTTTCTCTCTCCAAACCCATCAAGGAGATGTCTCTTTTTTTGTTTTGTTTTGTCTTGTTTTGTTTCATTTTTGGGTCACAGCTGGCAGCTCTCAGGGGTTCCTCCTGGCTCTATGCTCAGAAATCACCCAAATGCTTGGGGGACCATATGGGATGCCAGAATTCGAACCACTGATCTTCTGCATGCAAGGCAAATGCCTTACCTCCATACTATCTCTCCAGTCCCCAAGGGGATGTCTCTTGAAATGTGTTACTGCCTGGTTTCCCCAGTGCCAAAATTAAAGATGAGCAGAGAATTGGAATTCATGAAAGCCTGTTCATTTATTGAATAAATGCTGTCAGTGGGGTTCTGTCACTTTTCCACAAAGATAGCACCACTCTCCTGCCTCATTCCTCAAAGGAATCAAGTGAAGGTGCTAGTTTCTGTTCTGAATCAAAGTTGCCTGAGTCTGACTCTCCACTCTTGCACTTTCTAGCTATTGCATCTTGAACAGGATTTTTCCTGCCTTGATTTCTTCATCTATAAAATGTAATAAAGCACTTCATAATTTATTGTGATAATACAATGCATTAGTACTTAGAAATAGTATCTGGAACAAGCTACACAACAAAATAATATTTCAGTTAAACACTAAGGCATCATCTTTTTACAGTACTCTTTCACTCAGCTGCCAGTTTTATGTCTTACAAGTTAAATCTGAATCTCTTAAGCTAAAGTGAATCCATTTTTTTTTTCCTGATCCTTTCACCTAACTTGCTCCTGGGAACCTACCAAATGCTATTTTTACCAACAGGAGATTATTTTCATCCAGGACAAGAAGTCAGAGCAAAGAATAAATGACACATAGACCTCCTCATCTCCATTTCTGTGTTTTAAATTTGGTCTTTCTCCATGTAGTATTCCTGAGAGACTTTCCAGTGAAAGCAAGTATCTTCTCTCTGCCAGACCATTGAATATGTAGCCTAGCAACAAACGCCATGTGAAGGGGACTCACAGCTAGTCCCCTGTTGTCAACCTTCAGGATTTACATATAGGTAGGGAATTTGTTGTCTTGAAGAGAATGCATGGATATGCTTTCTTTAGTGGAGATCCCATGGGATTTAATTGTTACATTTATAAATAAAGCATACTGATGGAAGGCCCTAAATGGAAGACTTACTCCAGATAAGTTTCTCTAGATAAGATAAGAGAAAAACCAAAGACCCCAATAAAAGGAAATATGGCTCAATGATGGTGGGAATAGTTATATCAGAACATTATAACAATCCTGAGGAACTTGTCGAGACTAAGTAAATCCTGCTCTGCCTTTGCCTTAGTGCTTCCAGCAAAATCACACTTAAACTACTCATGTCAGCTGGATCACCCAGCTTGTTTTATTTGGAAGTTTTTTTTCTATATTTTTTTAAAACTTTATTGATTGATTGGTTTCTGGGCCACACCCAGAGGTGCTCAGGGGTTACTCCTGACTCTGCACTCAGAAATCACCCCTGGCAGGCTGGGGGACCATATGAGATTCTGAGAATCAAACTGGGTCTCTCCTCCCAGGTTGACCTCATGCAAGGCAAATGCCCTGCTGCTGTGCTATCTCTCCGACCCCCATATTTGGAAACTTTTTCAGTGTTCACAATTCTATTTGTAACTCACCTAAGTGTTTTACTAGTTTAGTTTATCCCTTTCTCACAGCAACTCTGGTTTTTTTGTTTTTGTTTTTGTATTTTTTTTTGGAGTCTATCTTGATTAAAACCTGCAACTAGAGCCCCTGTCTTTCCATCTGTAAAGTGTGAGTAAATTCACTCTACAGGCTTTTTGGTAAACATTCAATAAAATAATATGTGTAAATGCCTAGGATTTGATTATCTTAGTATGTGACAGGAATTATTTTATGTATTTAGTTTCTGATATCAGAGCTATTGACTATCCTATCTTTCTACTTTTTTGGATTCTTCTTTAGCCTTTATGTCTTTACTCATTTTTAATATCTGATTTAATTTTAGTCACTGTGATACACACTTTTGCAATATTGTCAATGATAGGGTTTTATCAATACAACATTCCAATACTACCTCACCCATCAGAGTTTCCCCCACCATTGTCTCAGGGTTCCCTTGTCATTCTCCCATGTCAAAATCCCTCCCTCATCCCCCATACCATGGTAAGCTCAGTACAATAGACTAATTCTTAGGTTCTCTTGCTTTTGTCTATTTGTTATTCCTGACTGTGATTTTTTTATCCTATATATATGAGAGAGATCATTGTATATTTGTCCCTCTCCTGACTGATTATGCTCATCCTTCTGTCAAATTTGAGGAGTACCATGCCAGAGATCTATACATTATGCTATGCTCTATTTTAGTATTTTAACTCAGATTTAAATATTTGAATATGTAAAACAAGATCCTAGCTTCCTTCACCCTCTCTGTTTTGATTCCCTGCTGAGCAACTCAATAGCAATAGGCACATCAAATTTCATCAAATTGGGTCTGATGCAATAGTGCAGTGGGAAAGGCACTTAAGTGCCTTGCATGTTGCTCTCTAGGATTCAATTCCCAGCATCCCAGAAAGTCCCCAAGCACTGCCAAGAATATTACCTGAGATCAGAACCAGGAGTAAATCTTAAGCAACATCAGGTGTATGACAAAAGAGTGCAAGTAAAAAATGTTTCATTGTATTATCTTAAAATAAATATATAAACTACATAAAAATTATTTTTCTAAAACAACCTTGTTTATATCTGATTTCTCCCATTTGTTTTGATAGAGTCACTATCCTCATAGCTATATAGAGTCAAAGATTTCAACAAATTCTTAATATTGTTAAGCATTTTGTGACACAGTTATCAGTCACATTTATCCCTGTGTTTCTATTTTGTTCAGCATTTTAAAAGATTCTAACTTTTGATTTGATAAATTCCAATGGTCTCTTCAGCAATCTTCTTTTCTTAGGGAGTACATTCACTCCATCCTTTACACTTTGGTTGAAGTTATTCAACTGGGGCCAAAGCAATAGTACAGGAGATAAGGCACTTGCATGATGAGTTATACAGTTGCCCAACACTGCCAGGAATGATCCTGGAACACAGAGTCTGGAGTAAGTCCTGAACAGATCCAAGTGTGGCCAAAAATAAGAAAGAAGAAGAGAAATCATAGCTAAGTAAAGCCCTTATCAAGACATGCCTTGATCCAGACCATTTCCAGGGGCTCTAGTGCCTGTACAGAATGTCATGTTGGGTGATTAACCACTGGGTGAAAACCCAGCACAGCAGACAGGCTTGGTAGAAAAATAGAGAGTATGGGCTCCTCCTCGCAAGTATGAGCTGAGGGAATATACCTAGAATTTAAAACCAAAAGGTTAGTTAGGTAAACCCTTCTTTGATCTGAAAGCTAGTCATGAGTTATATCCTGATGCCATGAAAACTCTGTTTATATATAATGTTTATATTTTTGCTGGAGAGTATATTTAATAAAAATTAATAGAAATAAAAGTCTTTATAACTTTCAGTATAAACTTAACTACATAAGTTCATCATTTCTTCCAGAAAAAAATAAAAAAAACAATAATAATAAAGAAGAGTAAAAATTAGCAAACTCCTTGCTAATTAGAAATAGACAATAAATATTTGTGCATGGAGAAGCTATTTGTGGGTTAAGAAATTAAAAAATGAAGAAGAAAGGGACTGCAGTGGTTGTGCAAAGCAGTAGGGCATTTGCCTTGCACACACTAACCTAGGACAGACTATGGTTCAATCACCCGGCATCCCGTATGGTCCCTCAAGCCAGGAGCAATTTCTGAGCACATAGATAGGAGTAACCCCTGAGCATCACCAGGCATGCTTCCCCCCCAAAAATGAAGGAGAAAACTTGTATTTCTCAGAAAGCATGATTCAACACACTTAGTTCATATATATATATAGATATAGATATAGATATATAGATATATATATATGTGTGTGTGTGTGTGTGTGTATTTATATATATGGATATATAAAGAACACCTTAAGGTACAAAGTATATGTATGTGTATATATATATTCATATATGTGGATATATAAAGAACGCCTTAAGGTTCAATGTTCTACTTTATTTGGGACAGCAAGCAAAAAAACAAGATTTAGAGGCAGGATAATCTTATGGTCCTTATGAAGTACGAAGTACCAAAGGTGGTGACTAGTTAGTGCATTACTTAGGTAACTCCTCTCTGTGAGAGGAAGTTTGTGTCCATGGTAACTAAGCAGAAAGCTTTTTAGTTCTAAATAATAAACTCATCTGAAATGCTATCCTAGGCTCACTATTACCAGCTAAATGATAAATAATAAAAAAGATTAGCATTCAGATATATTCTAATAAATAATGACAAAAGAGCAAGCATGAATTCACAGAAGGCTAATACTTATAATAAAATATTTCTGGGGAACAGATGACTATTTTTAAATAAATATTTCAATATTAACTTAAATTTTTTAAAATTTCAGTGAATCATTTATCTGTCAAAAAATAATTCAAAGATAGAATACCAAAATTCAGGTAAGAATAAACCAGGCAACCTAAGAAGATAAAAATGAGTAGAACTCAGGATTAATGGAGAGAGGGGGGTCAGATTTTCAAAAAGTGCACTGAAAAATCAAGAAATGGAACAAGATGAAATGAGCATTGTGGAAAATCTAATGTGGAACACCAACGGTTTGAAATAAGAAAAGTCTAGAAAAATAGAACAAAATAAATGTGGTTGATTGGAATTAAAAATAAATTATATTTATAATAAACAAAAGTGTAGTTCCAATATAAGTATAATTGGTGTTTTAAAGAAGAAAACAAAATAGTGACTAGAAAAATATTTTAAATATTCATTATATAATTTTAATATAAAATGTTTGTTAAAAATGTAATATCCCTAGGTAGTTATTAAAACTAACATTTTCTCAACTAAAATGTTGTTAAACATTATATAAATCAGTGGCTGGAGAGATAGAACAATGGGCATAGTGCTGCTTTGCACATAGTCAACCAGGGTTTGATCCCTGGCATCCCATATGGTCTCCCAAGCAAAGCCAGGAATGATCCCTGAGAGCAGAGCCAATAGTAAAACCTGAGCATAGCTGGGTATAATCCCCAGACCAAAACCAAACATTACATCAATCAGTAACTTATAATGTGAACTAGTGTCAATCCAATCAGAAAGCCACTGTTTAATATATTTAAAAGGCCACCTTATGCCAAGAAAGAACTGAATCAGATTCATCAACATTAAGACAACTTAATAAAGTTATCAACGTTTAAATAAAAATAATATTTGAGAATACCGAGGGTCACATACTAAAATGGTTAAATATATTATGATGTAAAAACTGTAATGGGAGGGAACATTGCCAAATAGTGAACACATACATTCATTTCCTGGAAATAATAGAGCAATAGACTTTATATTTAGTCAATGCTATTTAAATTAGTAAAGACTTATTTTTTTTTTATTTTTGGGTCACACCCAGCAGTACTCAGGGGTTACTACTGGCTCTAAGCTCAGAAATCACTCCTGGCAGGCTCGGGGGACCATATGGGATGCAAGGATTTGAACCACAGTCCTTCTGCACAGGAGGCAAACACCCTACCTCCATGCTATCTCTCTGGCCCTATGCAAAGACTATTTTAAAAGCATATAAAACATCTTAGAACTCTTGGAACATTATTATCATAAATTCTTCTTGAAAAAACTACTGGAGAATAATTCAGCCTTAGAGAAACTTGGGTATACTGTGGCTAATTATGAATTAATTCTAAAAACAGATATCAGAATCTAATGGGACTAAGATTAAAAATGTTAATAAACATTGAAAGAACAGAATGTGCTACTTGTCATACAACATAAAAATTAAACAACACCACTAGAAAAATAAATTGTGACAAGGGATAAAACTCAAGTTGACAGACATATTACAATATCTGTATATTTTACTTTTTTAGTGAGAAATATACAAGGTTCACAGCCCAAATAATAATTAAAATAGGACCGGAGAGATAGCATAGCAGTAGTAGTCCTATTCGAGACTGACGGTGGTTCGAATCCCAACATTCCATATGGTCCCCCGAGCCTGCCAGGAGCAATTTCTGACCACAGAAATACTATCAGGACTAAAGTCTGAGCGCAGCGTGACCCAACAGCAACAACAACAACAACAAAATTGAAATATAAGCATATTTAACAATAAAAGTGAGCCATTAAAATGTAATTTTATATTCTAAAGTTAATGATGGGGAAGAGAAAGGGGAGAAAACACATACTAATTTTATGAAGTAGCTTTATTTTATTAGGCAAAATAGAAAAGAGGTTTATTTATTAATTTTCAATTAAATAAAAAATTTTAATTGACCTACTGTGAGAGATATACAGTTACAAAGTTGTTCATGATTGCATTTCAGCTATACAATGTCCAAAACCAGTACACATTTTCCACCATCAACATCCCAGTTCCATCCCTCCACCCTGCTTGCCTCTGTGACAGACATCCTCACCCTCTTTCTTTTTTTCTTTTAGACACTGTGGTTTGCAATATTGTTATTGAAGTGGTATCATGCATATCACTTTATCTCCTTTCAGCACCCAGTTCTTGTCCAGAGTGATCATTTCCAATTTCATTGTCATAGTGGTCCCTTCTCAGTCCAAACTGCATTTTCCTGCTGTACAGGCAATCATTTTATTATGGCCCACAGTAGAAAACTAGTGAGAATTATCAAGAGAGTTAGAATTAGATATTCCATCACAGAACTGAATCAGAAACCCTGTTTAAACATGATCTTCAGTTTTGTCTTTTAGTTGATGATTTGTTTTTCTACAACTTTTATTTAATTATTTCTGCATTAATTTCTTATTGTCTCTATAACAAATTATCTCAAAATTAATGGCTTAAAACAATAAAAATGTAACCCTTACAATTCTGAATAATCACATGAAATGGTATACCTAACTACAGATTCTACCACTCTCCTATAAAATGTAATATCTTAAGATAGAAAACTCTATTTTACCATTTTGTTCCTCATTCAGACCTTGTATCTTCCATGTGAAAAGGCATGAAATCAATATATTAGAGTGCATAAATGAATATGCAAATGAATGAGTAACGTATTATCTTGAGGTTTTCACATTAGAATCCTAATCTACTTTTCACATTAGGATCACTTAGGGAGTTTTTTAAAAGCTTCACTGCCCAGGACCAATAAAACCAGAATCTTTATGGTAAGGAAGTCCCAGGGTCTGTGTGTGTGTGTGTGTGTGTGTGTGTGTGTGTGTGTATTTGTATTTTGGTGGGGTCACACCTGGCTGCGCTCAGTAGTTACTCCTGGCTCTACACTCAGAAATCTCTCCTGGCAGGCTCAGGGACCATAGGGGATGCCAGGATTCAAACCACCATCCTTCTATATGTAAGGCAAATGCCCTACCTCCATGCTATTTCTCCAGGCCCAGCAGTGTATATTTTACATTCTCCTGGCAATCCCAGTGTACCAGCACAGTGGAAAGAATATAACCAGTTATCCAGTTTGTGTAGAATCAAGGGATCTTACAGGATATGAAAATTTCAGTGCTAAGCTATGACTGTCACCCTACTTAAGAACCACCTATCTAAACTGTCACCTTGCACCATTCTTGAGTGATGTGTTTTCAATTTGCAAAAAGCCAAAACTTACTGCCTTCTTACTTTGATTTGACACTCACCTAATTACATTCAGGCCCTGTAGCTCATGCTGACCTCAATGACTGCTTCCTGCTAAGTGTTCTTGTTCAGACTTGCACTGCTACCATTGACTTCGCTGACATACCAATATGTGACATACAAATGGCAAAGAGAATAATTACAATATGACAGCAGTAGCCAGTAGAGTAGCAAAGGAATATACAAACCGATACCTTTACAAATGTAACTCCAGTAAGCTTTTTGATTTTTTTTCCCTTCAAAATGATTATGGCCCCATTTTTACACTTTCTATTTATCATTTATTTATGTCAGTATGTACTGTCCATTTTCATCTAAAGAGATAAGAAATTAAAACCTTAATGGAAGAAACTGAATCAAATGAATTAGTATTGAAATTGGTATTCATCATCCTAAAACCTATTTGATTCACTGCAAGGATGTGGTTCATGCTGACCCCATGATGTATTGCAAATAACATTAAAGCATTGAGAATAATAGAGGACAGTAGATGTCTAGGATTTGTTGCTTCAAAGGGCAGCCCCAGTTCCAAGGAATTGACACACCTGGGAACTTATTCAAAACATGGTAAACTCCTATCCTATTTTATCTCTGTTGTATAAGAAACTTTGGATATCAGGACAAGAAAAAAATATATGTCTAATGGAGAGAATTTCGTGAATGCCCAGTTTTATTTTTAAAAATTACTTGTTTGAGGTGTAAGACTACTAAGTAGTAAGCTAAGTAGAGAGGGGACCACATATTCTAGCAGCCCCGGGAGTGAAGGAGGAGGACTTGAAAGGTAGAACGGGAACAGAGGTGTAGGAGGACAAATCGGTGATGGGAATCCCCTTGATTTTGTGTAATTATGTACCTAAAATATTATTGTCAACAATATGTAAGTCACTATGATCAAAACAAAAATTATATTTAAAAAGAAAGAAAATAAAAGAAGCAAAGTTGTGTTTCTTTCCTCATAAGAAAATATTTGTTTGCAGACCAGAGTGATAGCATAGCAGTAGGGTGTTTATCTTGCATGCAGCTGACTTGCGATGGACCCGGGGTTTGATCCCCAGCATCCCATATGGTCCCCTGAGCTTGCCAGGAACAATTTCTGAACACAGAGCCAGGAGTAACCCCTGAGCAACACCAGGTGTGACCCAAAAACAAAAACAAAATAATTTGTTTGCTTATTTGGGGTTTTTTGGCCACTCACTGTGGTGTTCAGGGCTTATTCCTGGATCTGCTCTCTGGGATCACTCTAGAGTTACTTGGGACACTATAGGGGGTGTCAAGAATCAAACCTAGGTAGGCCAGGTGCTAGGCAAACACACTACTCTCTCTACTATCTCTCCAGCCTTGTATGCTCAGTTTTAAGAATTCATTGAGAAAACTCTTGCTCATCCAAATTCAGTATCTGAGAGTCTAGAAGGAAGGCAGAGGTTAGCAGGGGAACAGCTACATTAAAGTGACTCCCTAACTTTGATGCACATTAGAGAATAGTGGAGCACCTTAACAACGGCAAATGATGTTAGATTTGGCATAAAGTCTAAGTACCTGTGAGTTTGTGAAAGTTTCCCCATAGATTCTATGTGCAAGAATATTTAGGGATCACCTAATCAACTTAACACCAGTAGCCCTATCTGCAGCTTCTGGCTTCTAGTATCCATTGCTGAAGAGTCCTGCAGAGAGTTAACTCAAAACTTGCTTTCCTTCTTCTCCCATTCTGTTAGGATCAATATTGATGGGATGGAGAAAGGGTTCTCTGGGTGTGCTACTCTTCTCTAGTTGGATGAATGATTTTTCCATGAGCACTCTATTAGCTAACTAGAAGGTGCTGATTCCAGCTTCTCTTGACCTCATAGCTCCATCTGTCAAGTGGAGACAGTGAAAGCCAATTCCTAGTATTATTTGAAACACTTCATATAATGGCATGTGAAAGTGCTGAATCATTTGCCTAGCTCATGTTAACTT
>PVKC010052391.1:0-10276 GCA_004027635.1 Crocidura indochinensis | reverse complement strand
AAACCCAAACACAACCATGTATGTAATCAATGTGTTTAAATAAAATATAAAGAATAAAAACAAAATTAAAAAAAGAGAAAAAAATTATGGTTTCTACTATCCTAGAGAATAGAATGCAGGCTTCTGCGTTATGTTCTCCTGGCTCATAATCTAGATCTTTTTCATAGAAGAGAATACTTTCTGAAGTGGCATGAGGAGGGAAATTTGAGGTAGGAGTAAGAGACAGAAATTCAGCAAGTTTTTCTCAGTGCCTTCTCCAAAAAATCTGTTTATGCATTATGTCTCTACTTGAGTCTATTTGAAAAGGGAATTTTACAACAAAAATATTTTTAAATAACCGATCTGGTATTTCAATTTCATGGCTAGGTATCTTCTGTTCTGAGACTTTTTGCATCCTGCAAAATGGAAATTGAGGCAAGCCAGTACTTATCTTTGCTTGAATTTTCTGAATTGTTAGCATGCTTACCTTGGTAGGTATATTAGTTATATAATATATATGAACTAAAGAACTTGCTGGGTGTCTACAAATAATTTGGAGTTCTTTGTGCTTATAGCTGAGAGATTGTTTATTTCAAAAATTACTTGATAATATTGCCACAATTCTCTTTTAAAAGATCATTACATAGAGCAACACTGTATACTAATTAGTCCTTACAGACATATATGGAACATTCTACCTCACAAAAGCAGAATGCACATATATCTTGAACAAATATCAAATAATAAATGAATCAAAAGTCACAAGTTTAAAAGTAAGGCAAGAATTTTGAAAAACTGAAGCAATCCTGGTGGGAATGCTGTCTAGGTACTGCCTTTATGGAAAAAAATATGGAGATTCCTAAAATAAGCTAGATATTGAGCTTCCATATGATCTAGCTATACCGCTACTAGAGATATACCCTAAAAACACACAAATAAAAAATCTCTTCCTCACACCAATATTTATTACAATAGCCAGACTTTGGAAACAACCAAGATGCCCTTCAACAGGTGAAAGGCTAAAGAAACTTTGGTACATATACAGAATGGAATATTATGCAGCTGTCAGGAGAGATGAAGTCATAAAATTTTCCGATGCATGGATGCACGTGAAATCTATTGTGCTGAGTGAAATAAGTCAAAGGGTGAGAGAAAAGTATCACAGAACAGTATCAGTCATCTATGGGTTTTAAGAAAAATAAAAGGCATTTTTGTAAAGATTCTCAGAGACAATAGAGAAGAGGGCTGGAAGGTCTAGCTCACGATATGAAGCTCACCACAAAAATTGGTGAGTGCAGTTAGAAAGATAACTACATTGACTACTAACATAACAATGTGAATGAATAAGGGAAGTAGAAAGCCTGTCTCAAATACAGGCAGTTGGGTAAGAGAGGTGGGAAATTTGGGGCCTTGGTGATGGGAATGTTGCACTGGTGAAGGGGAATGTTCTTTATACGACTGAAACCCAACAACAATTTGTAATCAAATTGTATAAAGATACTAATTAAAAAAAAGAACTCAAACTTCAAAAATACTGAAGCAATCTAAAGTCTATTTTTTGGCCACAATAAAATGAAGCTATAAATTTCTAATGGAAAGAAGTTTGGAAAATTGACAGCTATGTTTAAATTAAGCAATCCAATCTTGAACAGCTAGTGCAGGAAGAAGAAATCACAAGAGAAATAAGAATATATTGAGTGGTTCATGAAAATATAAATACAACATCTCAAAACTTGAGAGATTTAGCAAAGCGTTATGCAAGTGGAATCTGTATAAACATAAGATCTGATATTAAAAAGGAAATAGCTCAAATTGATAACTATTTTATATTTGAGGAAATAACAAAAAACGGAGACAAAAAGACTGGTATAGTGAACAGTTGAATTTCTATTGGGGGAGCCACGCATGGCATGCTCAGTGATTACTCCTGACTTTATACTCAAACATCACTTCTGGTGGGTTAGCTGCATGCCAGGCAAATAAGTGCCCTCTATAATGTACTATAACACTCCAGTTCCTATAAAGAAAAATTTTAAAATAGTCAGAGAAAATATATATAAAATCAAAGAAAACAAAAATTAATATTTGAATTTTCAAAATTTAAAGACTTTTTGGGAGCTGATCTGTGGCGCAAGTGATAAGGAGTCTGCCTTGCCCATGCTAGCCTAGCACAGACTATGGTTCAATCTCCCTGCATCCCAGGAGTAATCCCTGAGCGTCACTGGGTGTGGCTCAAAAACCAAAGGAAAAAAATTAAAGACTTTTGCTATACTACCACAGGCACAAATGATGACAATAGGACCGTTATCCTTGTTGTCCTTATATTGAAGAAAGACAATATAGATTTAAAAAGAACTTGGAATAATTACACATTAACAAATGTTAAAACTAGCATAAACAAACTAATTCCTAAAATATGAAACTGACTAAGACTGAATAATTTACATTTATAAAATATTAATAAACCACTGGAAAGATTGAATGACTAATTTAAAAATCATTCAACAAAGAAAAACTCAAAGAAACGTGTTAATTTATGTTCTCTAGTCAATAAAGTCATTTGTGATTTTCCTTGTATCAAATGAACTCTGAGTTTTTCCTCTTCTAGATATCTGAGAAATATTAAAGGGTCTATCTTTAAAAATATAAAAGTCCCAAACCAGATGGTACCACTGGAAAACTAAACCAGTCATATATAGGAGAATTCACAAAGTCCTTTTCAATCTTCAATAGAACAGTAAAGAAAATGACACAACCTAAATCTTTCCAGGAAACTAGTATCACTCTGATATCAAAGATTAATATGTCACAAGAATTCCAGGCCTCTGTTACTTAACAATACAGATAGAAAACCTCTAGTAAAATATTAGCAAACTAATATTAGCAAAAACAATTTATTAATAATACATGATATTAGCAAAAATAAACATAAGCAAGCTAGTAAAATATTAGCAAGCATATTAAAAGGACTATACACATTACCAAGTAGAGTTAACTCAGTAATGCAAAGGTGGTTCAACATAAGAAAAAAAATAATGCAGGATATCACACTAAGACAGATATTATATATGGGTATGTTGTTTACCTTGTATGCAGTGACCTGAGTTCAATCCTCTGTACTTTATATGGTCCCCTCATCCAGAACTTACCTTTGAGCAGAGCCAATAGTAAGCCCTGTGCACCTCCAGATGTGGTTCACAACCACCAAAAAATGGAACCAGAATAATAGTACATGTGAGTGGTCATTTGCCTTCCAAGTGACCAACATAGTTTTAACCCCTAGCACTCTCAATGTACTCCAAATCCTGCCAGTAGTGATCCCTTGGCACGGAACTGGGAATAAGTTCTGGGTGTGACTAAAAATAAACCAAAAATATTAATTTGCAGTAAAATATTTTTTCAGAAAAATATTCCTGTTATTTTCTTTCTTTTATTAATCTATTTATTGATCAATTCACTTATCTACCTTTTGTTGTGGTTGTGGTGATGCCTGTGGTTGGCCCTCAGCTCCAGTGTTTCCAAGGACTCACCCTTTAGCTCTGGTGCTTGCACATGTACTCAGCAAAATTCGCATTCCTTAATTTTTGGTAATTATCCACTATCTGGTTGCATGCTTTACCAAGAATTGCTGTGATGTTCGAGATGTGCTCCCTGGGGGATATATTACTGTTTATGTTACTGACATCTTCAGTTGTGGTGCTAGGACCTTAGTGTAAAGATTACACACTCTGTTATATTACCAAGAGATCCAAATTTTAGAGCAACTGAGTTTGCACTGAGTGCATGTGAGCATGACCAGTTATCAACTAAAAAATTCAGAATTGAAAGGCATGCACTTTTTGCTGCTAAGCAATCTGCCAGTTCCTGCTCTTCAGTTTTTGAAATGTGAACTATTTTTCAAACACATCTAAGAAAAAAATGCCATTCTGTATTTCTTCAGTCATTACCTTATAAAATGAGGGTCTTAAAATAACCCATGTTATGGAGCCAGAGCCTTAGCACAGAGGCTAAGGTGTTTGCCTTGCATGAAGCTGATCCTGGTTCCATCCCTGGCATCCTATAGGACAGGGGTCTCAAACTCGCAGTCCGAGGGCTGTTTCTGGACCTCCATACAATATTTTGTGGCCCTGCCCTAGAGGAATCTTTTTTTGTTTTGTTTTGTTTTGTTTTAGATGTTTGGTCACACCCTTCTATTCGAGGCTTACTACTGACTTTGCACTCAAAGATCACCCTGCAGCCCCTAGGTAAATTGAGTTTGAGGCCCCTGCTATAGGGTCTCCTGAACAAAACCAATAATCACCCCGAGCACAGAGCCAGGAGTAACCTCTGAGCAACTCCAGGTTATGACCCCAAAATAAAACAAAAAATAAAATAAACCATGAAAACATTCATGCAGGTCTGCCTTCCGTCATTAACTGAGTAATAAGAACTGAAACATAAGTGACCCTTGAGCAATTATGGTGTGGCCTCAAACTCAAATATCCACAATGTTAAAAATCTAAAACCATAAAACCTAGAATATAGAGAATGTGAATAGACTTTTCTCCAAAGATATAATGTCCACAAAGCAATAAGTGACTCCACATTGTCATTTGATTAATGAAATTACAACCACCATGAGATACCACTCCTTATTCATTAAGATATAATTTTCAGATAAAAATAGAAAGTATTGGCAAGGGTATGAGGAAATTTAAATTCTGCATAACACTGTAGGAAATGTAAAATGTTATAGCAGCTGTGGACAAGAGTTTGGCAGTTCCCGAAAAGGCTAAACTTAGACTTATTATATGACTCAGCAGTTACTCTCCTAAGTATATATCAAAAAGACTTGAATGAGGGGCTGGAGTGAAAGCACAGTGGTAGGAAGTTTGCCTTGCACGAGGCTGACCCCGGACGGACCTGGGTTTGATCCTGGGTGTCCCATATGGTCCCCCAAGCCAGAAGTGATTTCTGAGTGCATAGCCAGGAGTAACCCTGAACATCACCAGGTGTGGCCAAAAAAATTGAATGAAACTATGACACAGATGCATAATTATTCAAAAACATTCACTCATCCTTATTTACAAAAATCAGTGCTGCGAATAACCTAAAAGTCTTTCAACAAACTAATAGGCAAATGAATAAAATAAAATGTAGCATATATATTAAGGATTTATAGTGTCACATAGAGAAATCTTGTGCTAAGTGACTCAATTTAACACCAAATAGCAAGTATTGTACTTGCAAGTAGGTAAATTTATAGAGATAAGGAATATATTCGAGATTACCAGGAAATAGAAAGAGACAATTGAGAGTTATTCCTTAATTGTTACAGAGTTTCTGCTATGGCGATGAAGAAGTTTTAGATTTAGATATTTATTATACTTGAACAACATGGAGAATTTATTTGACAACATTGAATGTGTACTTAGAATATAAAATTTAAACATAAATCAAGTTTTATGGCACACTATTATGATAAACAATTTCTAATTCAAGTAATTTCAGGTGTTGTTATATTGTTTAAAAGAAGTAACCATAGTCTTAAATAATATTTTTCTTTGAAACAGAAAATAAGGATTATCACAAACAAATCTCTTATAAGAATGGACAATTGCTTATTTAATAGAGGCTATTATTTAAAAAATGTATTGTGGGACCAGTGCCACAGGTAGGGTGTCTGTCTTGCAAGCAGCCAACCAAGGTTCAATTCTTCAGCATCCAATATGGATCCGAAACCCCTACCTGGAGTGAGATCTTGGTATCAGCCAGGAGTAAATCTTGAGCACTGTCAGTGGTTCCAAAACAAGGCAAAAGTTCTTTGGTGTTTTGGTCCACAACTTTCTGTGCACAACAGCTGCTCTCATAATATTTCTTCGGGGTTACTCTCAGTGGTGTTAAGTATATCTTGTGGTGCCAGGGATCAAACCTGAAACTCTGGCATGTATATCCTACATATCAATCCTTTGCGCTATCTTCCCAACCGAAAATGAAACGTTTATATTTCAAATTTAGAATAACCAAACTTCAAATAAAAGACACATCACTGCAACATTTTGGGTCTTCTCAGGCTCTATATTGATATTCTGATGTTTAGATGTTTTTGAGATGCCAAACAATAAATATTAAAAGAAATACTTCTCTTTATCATGGTAATCTGTATAGAACAAATATATTCTGTTCCATGACTCTGGTTCATCATCATCATAACTAATTTATTTTATGCTTACACAGCCTCAAAATAATAGTAAATTTATGGCTACCAGAGTCCCTGCCACTATTCGATGGTCAGATTATAGTTGGTATCACTATTTAGAATATTACAAGCACATAATCAGTATTTTGGGTGAGTATTTTTCACTATTAGAAGTTAGTTCATTTGAATATCCAATTCATATGACTGTTGACAAAATACAACAGTTTGTGGGTGAAGGATCAAAATCTCCAGTTTCTACCTGCTTCTTAAAAGGGCCCTTCTCAGCTCTTATAGATGCCCAGAGTTTCTTGCCTGAAGACTAATCCCCTTTTAATATTGTCTGCCCACACTGATTAATAGGTCCTTTGGTTAACTGAAAATCAACTGACTAGGGTCCTAAATTGCAACTTTAAGAATCTTAAAATTTGCTCTCTTCTAATATTATAGGTTCTAATATTATAAGCATATTATAGCTTCAGCCAACATTTGTGGGAGATTAGACAAGTCTAATCCATGCTTGCCACTCTAGCATATATCCGATCCAGTGAGGTACCATAACCCAGTAATAGTAATAGATAGGGACAAAAGAATGTTTTTAATGTGACATGTATATTCATATCAGATATATGTGTAAGATGACTCAACTATGGAGACTGTGAAATTTCCATATCTACATGGTGAACAAGCAGCCTGAATACCTAGAACATAAAGTAAAGTTAAGACCTAGTCCATGTCCTAACTTAGAACCAGGAGAAAGAATGGTGTAGTTTTAGTTAAGATGAGTGGGCATAAAACCTAGAAGCATTGATGTTTCAGTTTGATTTTGAAGACAGAAAAAACAACGGTCAGAATCAAAATCCATCAGGAAGAAGATCCTCCTTCTTTTGGAAAGCTTAGTCTTTTTTGCTATTCTGGCCTTTATTTCTTGGTTTAGATGCATCTAAATGAGAGAGTGCAATGTGCTTTTTCAGTGTACTGAGTTGAATGTTAAGCACCTTCAAAAATACTAGCACAGAACTGCTCCAAATAATGTTTGACCGATAATTTAGTCACCCTATGGATATTTTAGATCGATCTCTGGCTAGTTGACATAAAATTAATAATAACTGCTATTCTCACCTCTTTCAAAGTGAGACTAACAGATCTTTAAAAGTTTCTGCCTTTCCTGTAAATGTGAGTCTAGGTCCAGGGCTTTTCTTCTAGACAAGAACTTTTCTTTTGGTTATAGCCATTCCAGTTGTAGCCAGTAGCTGTTGTTGAAGTACAGTATTGAACAAGTGCGTGTGGTTACAGCACTTTAAATTGTGTGTCGCCAGAGAGCTTTTGTGGGGAGAGGCAACTACACTTCCCTGGATCAAAGAGGCTAAGCTGACAGCAGGAGCTGAGGCAAGCTGCCTACCCTTGCTTCAGAGTCCCATATATAAATGTTTATTCTATTTTCTACTTGATTTTTCTTCTTCAATTTATTGCACCCATCCTAGATATAAATCAAAGAAATAGAAAACCACATTATAGTCTTCACAAGGAGCTGGGAAAAGAACTCTCAAATTTCTTTACATAACAGATGAGATGGGAAAAATTAGTCACCCAAAGTAGTACAGAATCTCTCTGTAATCATTTTCTCTTCTAGATCTGAGTGAGAACCACTGTGGTCTCATCAAAAATCCTTTTTTTTAAGACTTGACCTGAGGATATCTTTGCTATCTCAAGAGTCATATTCCAAACTTCTGGGACTGTCTCACATTCTAAAAATTGTATTTGAAGAGTTCTCAGTAAAATCATTATTACACAAAAACAAGAAAGGCGAAAAGAACGTCTCTTTTAACTCTAAAAATGTTACTGGTTGTGATTTTTCTGCATTTCATACAAACTCTTGTGTTCTCTTCTACTTAGCAATTAAATAAAATTATCCAGGGGAGAATTGATGTGGAACATTTTGTTTTGGCTTTCTTTGTGCAATTGTGATCTCCACTTAGCTCTCCATTATAGAGAACTCAAAGGACCCTTTTTAGTTTGAGGACAAGTAAATGTTTCTTGTCCCCCTGGCTGACAGTTTTTGAGCTGTGAGGCTAGTTTCAGTTTTTGGTGGTGCCAACATGTTTTTTTTTGGTATGAGTCCAATTAATGCAAATATTGGAAGCATGTCAGAGGGAACTAAATAGTTTCATTTGGGAAACTTGTACTACATACTGATATGGACACTTGGCTCCAGCAAAATCAAGAGCAGTAAATATATTGTTGCATTTATACCTTGCTTTAAATATCTATATATAACATTTATTATCCCTTCTTCATATCTTTCTTGCTGCCTTAAAGTCATATTTTTGATGGAGGTTCTTGTGGAGTAATAATAACATCACCAATCGCTAATTATTTCCATATTACCCTGGGATTTCCAGCCTCTTCCATCTGTGAAGGAACAAATTTATACACAGTCATATCTCCAGTTTATTCTTTTTTTATTTCCTCTTTTCTCCCTCCCTCCCACCTTTACTGATGTAGGAGTGCAGGTTTCCTGGTAAAGGCCTGGTCATGTAAAACACTGGTTAACACCATGGACCAGATCCTTGGGACTTGGCATTCTGTGACATTCTTGGCAATGTAGAAATTTTGGACTTATTCAGTATTCTAAAAGCCATGATTCTGGACAGTCATGAAAATTGTTTGAGTTTCCTGGAAAAAACAATTTTCTTATTCCCACATTGTGACCAAATTAAGAAACCAATTAAATTAGAAAGGTGAATAAGAGAAAAATATCACCTTCACTCCCCATAGAAGTATTAGTAGGAAATTAAGCTTTTATCAGTAAATCTAGATGTCTTAATAATCAGCTTCATAATTACACAGTCATGAGCAGCTCTGGATTACAAGACTCTTTTTCTGCTCTCTTGAAAAGAGCATCCACCCACAAAATGTACAGGCACAAAGGAACAGAAAATTCATGAATTACATGATAAGATGGTGTTAGTGGAGGAAGAAAAACTGATAATGGTTTCTCTTTAAAACCTCATCAAGATATGAAAGAATGTCAGAAAAGAGAAAAGTCAGCAGTATTTTGCTAGTGATCCTCACACTGAAGAAATTATTAAGGTATGTGAAGATGGAAATCTACATTCCCTTCCCATGCAAACAACTGGTAAGAGTTTAGAAATCATCTTTCTGGTCATCCCCATTTGAGCCTCTTTTTTGTTCGCTTATGTGCCACACCCAGCAGTTCTCTGGGCTTATGCATGGAGGTAACCGGGAAATCAAATAAGGTTCTGGTGTTCAAACCCATAATACCACTTGTCTTCTTTATCTGTCAGGTCCCAATAATGAATACTGCTTCAAACATATGACATAAGTTATATAGTGAAGTGTTGGCTTCTAAATTGAATGGGAAATCAAGGTTTTAAAGTTGTGTTCCCAGCATTGCTCTACCCAACTGGGAGATTTAAATGTACATGGTGGAATTCTAGACATAATGAAAGAAGGAAATAAACCTATAGAAGAAAAATAAGAGTGGTGTCAAGTTAAAAATAACATTTTTTTCAAGAGTCTTACTTTGTAAACTTCTCATCATCATCACCAGAGGGAATGTCTTTCCTCCTATATCCAAAGAGTAGAATACCCAGTAGTAGATATTTCCATTTGGAAAGTATGGTATACATAGACTCAACATTATAAATGGTCAATCTATTAAGGCACCGTGACTTATAAAGTTATGATAGTTGTTTATTAAGCACATTATTTTAAAGCAACATTTCCACCACTAGTGTCAATTTTCCTCCACCAGTGTCCCCAGATTCCCTCCCACCTGACTCCCAGCCTGACTCTGACAGGCACATTTTAAGTTTGGTTGTTGTGAGGATACTTACTTTTTTGATTCATCTATTTAGTACAGTTATCTTAGCTATCTCCATGGCTCTCTTGTTGAAACTTCCTTCAGACCTTAGTCTAATGCTAATTTCTCTCATTGAGGATTCCTATATTATTTATATTATACTGCAGTAACAGGAAGCTGACATACCAGTAGTTTGACTTATAAAAGTTTATGAGTCACTAACTTAGGAGAGATAGCACAGCGGCGTTTGCCTTGCAAGCAGCCGATCCAGGACCAAAGGTGGTTGGTTCGAATCC
>PVKC010052390.1:0-10290 GCA_004027635.1 Crocidura indochinensis | reverse complement strand
TTTGTATTAGTTTCTCATGACTGCATACTAATATACCACAAACTAGTTGCTTTTACAAAAAAATGCATTTGTCACACTTTAGTAGACTAGATAGTAGATGTTCTTTAGAGAAACAATGCTTTCTCACAAACTTTAGAAAATCATGAAATAATGAGGTAAAATTATATAATTCCATATAATAGAGTTATTTGCAACATTTGGCTATGGAATAGCTAGCTAAATAATAGCTAGTAATGAAATTCTGATTTTTTCCATCTTTTGTATCTTGACTATATTCACCAATAGATTAGGTTTAAAAATTATTTTGGGGCCAAAGTAGCAATGCAGTGGGTAGTATAATTGCATGCAGTCAACTTGGATTTGATCCCAGCATTCCATATGAATCCTGAGACCCCTGCCAGGAGTGATCCCTAAGCACAGAACCAGTAGAGATCCCTGAGTATCAGCATATATGTCTTAAAACAAACAAAAATAATCTATTCTTATAAGCATATACTGACATGTATTTACTATTATTTATATTAGATAACACATATTTCGTGTGATTAGTGCAAGCTTTTTAGCTAATACATTTACAGAAATAAAATATAATGTACATAATAATTGACAAAATAGATGAAATGTCAAAAGTCAGCCTATAATAAAGACTAGATAGTTGCTATAGGTAATACAAAGTAGACACTAGCTGAGCCAGAGAGATTGTAAGAGTCAGTAAGGCATTTTCTTTGCAAGTTTCTGACCCCAAGTGTTTTTCATCCCTACCATGAATAAGCACCATGGGGAATGACCCCCCCTACACACACACACACACACACACACACACACACACACACACACACACCAAGAAAAGAAAATTACACACTTGCTATTTAACATTTAACCCAATGTGATGTTTCTGGGCCTAGCAGCACAAGCATCTTTTAATTATCTTGTAGAACTACATGACACTAAGACCCTTTAACCCATCTAATTCAGGAATACTAAAACATTTTCCAATTGAAATCCGTTTGCACCATAATATTTTTCTTTTATCTAAACACCGTTATTAAAAGTTGCTCATGATTGAATTTCAGTCTTCCAATGTACACCATGCTTCACCAATGAAAATGCCCCTATTTCCCCACGTGTATCTGCCTCTGGGGAAGGCATTTTACAAGATATGCTTTCTTTTTAATTTTTAGATACTGTAGTTTGCACTATTTTTAATGAAGGGATACTGTGCATATCACTTTATCTCCATCCAACACCCAATTATTGTTCAGAGTGATCAGTTCAAAGTATCATTATCAGAGTGGTCCTTTCTCTACCCTAACTACACTCACCACTCTTTGAGGCAAGCTTCCTACCATAGACTAATCCTTCTGACTCTCATATCTATTGTCTCTGGATTTTATTAGCACAGTAGTTTTAATATTTTTATATCCTGTGAATGATTGGGATTATTCTATGTATATATCTCTCCTTCTGACACAATTCACTCAGTATAATATTCTTCATATTTATTCATGTATAAACAAATTTCATTACTTCATTTCCTAAATAGCTGTATAGTATTCCATTGTGTAGCTGTACTATAGTTTTTTAGCCACTCATCTGTTTCACCTAAGAAATTTTTATATGACCCCAGATGTATAGAAATGGTATACAAAGCAAACATTTTCAGATAATAAATCTGAAATTTATTTGAAAACAATGTTTTCATAATCCCCACGTTCAGTTATGGAACCCAAATGGGTTCACAAGCCAGGGTTTAGGAAGTAAGAATGTTGATGCACTGCATCAGATTCTGAACTTAGTTTAGTACTTAACCTGGAAGACCTGTGTGTATATGTTTCAGAAGTCTTGTACTATTATATACCAAAGGAAGAGTGAACAGTGAATATAAAATATGAACAGAAGCTTCTTAGATGGTATAGAACTCACTAGATTATTCAAATGTTATTCCCAAGAACACATATCCTCCTTTTACTAATCACTGTGAATAAACCCTTTATTTGTGTATTTTATCTTCTTAATATCTAAGATATTAAATAAACTTAATTGCTTAATTATTTAAAAATTAAATGAAAGAAAGATGGGTCTCAGCACTGTTTGTGATTTTTTTCTTTTGGTTTTTTGACCACACCCATTTGATGCTCAGGGGTTACTCCTGGTTTGCACTCAGAAATCGCTCCTGACTTGGGGGGAACATATGGGATGCCAGGGAATCGAACCTCAGTCTGTCCTATGCTAGCACTTGCAAGGCAGACAGCTTACCTCTAGCGCCACCTCTCCGGCCCTTGTTTGTGATTTTTCTGCTTGGTTTGAAGTATATTAAGATCATTTGCTCACATACATATAGGTAGCTTTAAAAGAAATATGCATTTCAGTCCATTCACCTGTGAATATTCTCTTTTCTAAATTCACTACAAATAAGTACTGATTTTTTGATTTGTAGAATCTCAAAGTTTATTTGGAGGTACTGAGAATTGGGAAAGGTAAGGATAAGAAAAAGTGAAATGAGCAATGTGTTCAAGAGAGAATATGGCTTCTCTAAAGGTCGAGAGAGTCCCAGTATATACAACCAAACATAAAAGCAGTAAAGTCCACGTTTTGAGATGGGGAGATGCTGTCGACATGTTCTCTTGCACCATGTACCCAGATAGCATATGTGCACACCTTTTTTGCTGTAATTGACCTTTATAGTGTTTTCCAACTTTGCCCACTTAGGACTTTCCACACAGTGAAGAGTCCTCTTGCTAGGGGTTAAGGGATAGATAGGGATAGATTTTCCTTTCCTAGCCTTTGTTCCTGATGGAGCCTTTCTTGGTAGGGGATCCAGATTTTGATCTGCAGTGACATAAGGTAAGAAGCTTATCAGTGATGAAATAGCTATTTTAAATCCTGTCTCTTGGTTTTATTACATCTCAAGAATTTATTGTCATGAGGGGTAAAAAAGGTCCCTTCCCGACCTGCCTGCATGCTTCAGTAGGAATATAGATTAATGAATTTCAAACTAAAAAATCTAATATATTTCATTGTATCAATACAGAAATATCATTGCACAAATATTATTTTCTCTAGAAAACTGATGGCATGATTTGCATGTGATTTTTGTACCTCTTATTTCTATGCTTATGATAATAAAATAATGTGTTTAAGAGTCAAATTGATAAAAATGACTAATTTTAACTGTTTTATCTAAAGTATTTTTTTGAAAGATTATAATAGTCCTTTATGTGTTTATACTAGAATTGACACTTATTATCTTGGTATGTGAGTTACTTTGCTTTACCACAACACCCCCATGCCCTTGAGTCACTTATTATCCACCTACAACTCCCTAATCTGATGTTCACAGTTTGTATTCAGATTTGTTTGCAGTATAGCAATTGCCCACAAAACCCCCCAAGGCCCTGAGTCACTTTCCATCCACCTACTCACTCCCCTATTCTGGTGTTCACTATTGGTATTCTAAAAGTCAGGGCTTATTATTTGTAGATGCTGTCAAAATCTTCTTTTGTTTCCTAAACACCACCAAATGAGCGGAATCATTGAGTCCTTAGCCTTCTCACTCTGATTTATTTCACATAGTCTCAATTGATACTTCCCATTTCCATTTAGATTGCAGCAAACTGCATAATTTCACTTTTTCTTTTGGCCACACAATATTCCTTTGGGTATATATACCACAACTTATTTATCTACATGTTTACCTTTGGATATTTGGGCTATTTTTACTTTTGTTATTGTACTAGACATTACAGTGAACATAGATATGCCTATATCATACTGATCATTTTTTTATGTTTAGGAGTAGATGTAAGAAGTAAATTGCTGAATCATATGCAAGCATGATACTTAGACTTTTGAGAAATTACCATACTTTTTTATATAGAGATTGAATTGGTAATGGTCTCATGAGCAGTGAAAGAGAGCTCATTTTCTTTAGTCCAATCATGCCAACAGAAAAAATGCTTCTTGTATTTCTATACATACCATTCTCTTAAGTATGATATTGCACCTCACTGTTTTGATTTGAATTTCCCTGATTAGCAGTGATAATGATCTTATGTCCTCTTCCTAGAAACGTCTGTTTATCTCCTCTAGCACATTTCATGATCAGGTCATTGTTCATTTATTTCTGGGCATTGTGAGTGCTTTATACACTTTGTATGTTAGTCCTTTATGAATTACTTGCAAATATCCTTTCCCTAACAATAAATTTTAAAGGAAATAGCCCAAATTTATTTTTATATGTATAAATTCTAATTTGATGTAATCACAATTGTTTTCTGATCTTTGCCAATAGGAGCACATTTTTGTTTATTTGTTTGTTTGGTTTTTACTTTGGGGCCGGAGAGATAGCATGGAGGCAAGGCATTTGCCTTTCATGCAGAAGGTCATCGGTTCAGGTAATATCCAGTGGTGCACAAGGGTTAATCCTAGCTCTGTGGTCAGAAATCACTCCTGGAAGGCTTGGGGTGGACAATATGGGATGCTGGGAATTGAACCCAGGTATGTTTCAGGTAATCCACATACAAGGCTCTACCACTGTGCTATTGCTCTGGCCCCAGATCAAATTTTTAAAGATTCCTTTGAGTTCTAGATCCTAGAGAGTTCTTCCTATATTTATTTCAACATGTTATAAATTATAGTCTAATATCAAGGGTTTAAATGTAATTTTAATTATCTTTTCTATATGGTATAATATCCAGTTTTAATTTTTGACATTTTTTTTCATTAACTGCCAGTTTTTCCAGTGTTTTTTATTGAAAGAAAAAACTTTACCCAGGGTATTCTGAAATTAAATTGTTTGTAAGATGGGGAGGATGCAGTGTTATTGTTTTGATTTGATACTTTATTAAAACTAAACATTGAAGTTGTTTAAAAGTAAAAGTTCTCTGAAGATACCTTACCTCTTCTACTGTATATTTGGCTCTGGTCCCTTGCTTTTATACTCCCTAAGACATGTTGTGTGCATAAAATAATTCAATTAATCCCTTATTTAAAAGATATAGGAGACAAGGGATAGAAACTAGTATCCAGGTAGGGATAAAGCATTTACTTAATTAAAAAAGAAGGTAGCAAAAACAATCCCAAGAGCACAGTTTGTGGGGCCAGAGAGAAAACACCAATGTTGTTATTACTTTGCCACTTTGTATAGTTTTAGTTTTGACTTGCCTTCTCTATTGACTCTTATTCTTCCCAACTGGTTAGGAAAATTGCTGGGATTTAGGTTCTGCCATATCTGGCCACATTCATCATCAACTATAAACAAACCTGGCACAATATTGGGTATGATTATTAATTAGCATATTATAATGAGCTAGAGTTTGCTTAACAGTCATTTAAGGCTGACCTACATTTGTTTACCTCTCTTGTAACAAAGGGAGAGAACTTTCTGGGAGACATAATAAGTTTCATCATTCTGCCACCTATTTGTTAAACCAGATTCAAGGAAAATTTTTTTAACTTTATTTTATTGATTGGTTGGTTGATTGGTTTCTGGAGCACACTCAGCAGCGCTCAGGAGTTACTCCTGGTTCGGCACTCAGAAATCGCCCCTGGCAGGCTCAGAGACCATATGGGATGCCAGGAATCAAACAGGGAACCCCTGGTCAGCTGTATGCAAAACAAACATCTCCCTGCTGTGCTATCTCTCAAGCCCCTCAAGGAAAATTTGTTACTTCACATCTTCCTGTCTTTTTTCTGATACTCTCATGACCTCATACATGCCATTTGATATTTACCTATTTAACATTAATGAGCTCTCATATGACCTTGAAGTTACCAGGAGAGTCTTTTTTGTTTGTTTGTTTTTGGTTTTTGGTTTTTGGGCCACATCTGGTGACACTGAAGGGATACTCCTGGTTATGCACCCTGAAATTATTCCTGGCTCAGGACCATATAGGATGTGTGGGATCAAACTCAGGTTTGTCCTGAATCAGCTGCATGTAAGGCAAAGGCCCTCCACCACCACCAGGAGGTCTTGAGTTCAAAATTGGAAAATGTTTGAACTGATGGTTCAATATTCTACAGATATACAGATTTGAAATTGAAGAATGTTGAAAACCACTGGTCTACTCTCTTGGTTGTAACTGTTAGTCCAGGATTCATATGCAGGATAGATTCTGGTTCATAGCTTTAAAAAAGTTCAAGAATTCTGGATTAGAATATAGTAAGATAAATGAGATATATGGTAAATACAGTAGAATTTAGAACAAATTAAACTATGCAAGTTAAGGCCATAAAAATAAGCAAGAGAGGGGCCCAGGAGATAGCATGGAGGTAAGGCATTTGCCTTTCATGCAAAAGGTCATCGGTTCGAATCCCGGTGCCCCATATGGTCCCCCGTGCCTGCCAGGAGCAGTTTCTGAGCATGGAGCCAGGAGTGACCTCTGAGCACTGCAGGGTGTGACCCAAAAAGACCAAAAAAAAAAAAAAAAGCAAGAGAAACAGATATGACCAATTTACATGAAGAAGACTTTATACTATTTAGAAATTAATAGCTTTGCTTGCTGTGCTTGATTTTATTTGTTATTCCTAAGGAAAATAAAACCAGGGATATATATATAGGAGGACATTACCTTTTATTTCATTGAGTCAGACTTTATAGTAAAGCAGTCTTAACTTCAATTGTCCACATTTTGCCAAATGGGCTTGAGGATCTGGGTAATTAATTAAAGTTCAAAATTCAAAGAGAATATAAAAATGAAAAATCTATGTTGCATCTAAGAAATGCTTGCCATACACACATCACAAATAATGTGACCAATCTCTGTTGATTGAGATGTGTGGTAAGAAAGGAACTCTCATCCACTGCTGGTGGGAATGCTACCTGGTCCAACCC
Organism: Crocidura indochinensis; assembly: GCA_004027635.1. Lineage (NCBI taxonomy): Eukaryota > Metazoa > Chordata > Mammalia > Eulipotyphla > Soricidae > Crocidura > Crocidura indochinensis. The sequence continues at coordinate 3,458 of PVKC010052390.1, read as the reverse complement.
CTATGGAAGACAGTATGGAGGTTGCTCAGTAACCTCAGAACTGAGATGCCATATGAACCAGTAACTGTTCTCCTGGGTATTTACCCCCAAGCCAGAAGAACATTCATCCCAAAATATGTGTGCACTCCATTATTTATCATAGCACTGAGTGCAATAGCAAAATTTGGAACCAACCTCAATGCCCAACAACAGATGAGTAGATCATGAAGATGTGGTACTTTTACACACTGGAATACTACATAGCAGTTAGAAATGATACAATCATGGATTTTGCAGCAACATGGATGATGGATGGATCTAGAAAATATTATGTTAAATGAAATAAGCCAGAAAAAGAAGGTTAAATACAGAATGATAGAATTTATCTGAGGTATTTAGAATATATACCATATGTACATATAATACTCCACAAACAAATAGAATGGGCTAACGTGTAGAAATCCAAGCATAGTAGATGTCAGCATATAGCAAGGAGAAGTGTTCAAATCAAGTGGGAAAGGATCAACATAAATCCTCAACTATCCATTATACCAGTGGTCGGCAACCTTTTTTTTCAACTGAGCCAAATCTTGCCAAAACCACTATTGAAATTTATTTTGAGAGCCACATTTTTTTGTGTGTGTGTTTGGGTCACACCCAGCAGCGCTCAGGGGTTATTCCTGATTCAATGCTCTGAAATCACTCCTGGTAGACTCAGGGGACCATATGGGATGCCAGGATTCGAACCACCAACCTTCTGCATGAGAGGCAAACGCATTACCTCCATGCTATCTCTCAGACCCCAGAACCACATTTTTGAAACAGAAGATACATAGGATGGTACACTGTTTTTAGTTTTAATAAGATTTTTATTGAGAATATTCTGCATGCAAGTATCCACATAGGTCAGAAGGATACAAATAAAACAACTAATAAAACAAAACCTTTAGAACGATATTATTTATCGATAACATTAAATTCCATAAAATTTTCCTTACAATATAGAGAAAATTACATCCTGACTATGACTGACAGTCACAAACACTAATATGAACATTGGCCTTGCATTTCCTTGGATAGTTTGAATAAGTTAGGTTTGTATGTTGTTTTTAATTTTTGCCACGATTCATGATTGAAAATGATTGTTTGCATAAATATGTAGATCTGAACAAGGAAAGAACAGCAAACGCTAGCTTTTTTAGTTGATTATATGAGTCAGGAATATTATTCCAGGTGTTAAAAATCAACATATCTGGGGCCCGGGAGATAGCATGGAGGTAAGGCATTTGCCTTTCATGCAAAAGGTCATTGGTTCGAATCCCGGTGCCCCATATGGTCCCCCGTGCCTGCCAGGAGCAATTTCTGAGCATGGAGCCAGGAGTAACCCCTGAGCGCTGCCGGGTGTGACCCAAAAACCAAAAAAAAAAAAAAAAAAATCAACATATCTTCCTTCTCCAGGTCTTTCAAAGCAGACCACTTGTGCTGTGAACTAAGTTCACATTTGTGTTTCTCCAATCTTTCTAAATTAGCACAAAAAAGTTCAAATTTTGAGCTCCACAGTTCTTTGTTTTTTAATTCCAGTAATTGCATTTCCAAGTTGCCAATGTCAATATTAAAGGGAGAAAAATTTAATTCCGATGCCACGCATCCAGAGGTTTTTTTTAACAAAGGTCAACGTCGCTTTGCTGTTTCTGAAATCCTGAAACCTCTTGAGAAAAGCTTCCCTCATATTTAAAAGTACTGCTTTAAAATAGGCAATGTCAATATCAGAATTATTTTCTTGGCGATGTTTCAACAGGCTTGGAAGGTGAATCAAATTTCTCTGTCAAAATCTTGAGCAATAACAGATCATTTGTTTTCAAACAAAATAACTTCTAACATCGAAAAAGTTGTATTTCCTTTCCCCTGCAGCTTATAATTAAGCTGATTTAGATGATAAGTAACATCCACTATGAAATACAGTTTTTGAATCCATTGATCCTTTGTTAGTTCTGGATAGTGAATACCCTTCTCAAGGAAAAATACTTTGATTTCTGATAATAAGTAAGCAAAACATTTCAAAACGTTTTCTCTTGAAAACCAAAATGTGCTGAAAATTTGAAACCTTACAATATGGAGATGAAACAGGTAAAAGAGAAAAACCTTTTAACAATCTTTAAAAGCAAGGACAATGTTCCAGAGAAAAGTAGTGATTATCTGAAAGGAAAAAAATCTATCGACACTTTAGTGTATGCTGCAAGAAACCAAACTAAAATACACACAAAAACAAAAGTGGCACTTTGTTAAAGGCATAAGATATAATATCATAAAAGAATTATAATAGAGTTCCTGAAACTTTTTAAAAATAATTTTTATTTAAGCATATTTGTTACAAAATTATTCATACTTGCATTTCAATCATAGAATGTACACCATCCTTCAACAGTGCACTTTCCCCACCACCAAAGTCCCTTGTTTCCTTCCCCTTCACCCTCCTCTGCCTATGTCAGGGGCAGACATTTTGCTTTCTCTCTCTCTCTCTCTCTCTCTCTCTCTCTCTCTCTCTCTCTCTTGTCCTTTATTACACTGAGGTTTTCAAAACTTCCTTTATGATACTGTGGTTTGCAATATTGTTAATTAAAGGGTACCATGATCGTCACTTTTCATTTTCAGCATCCAGTTCTTGTCCAGAGTGATAAGTTCCAACTATCAATATTATAATGTACCTTTCTCTATTCTAACTGATCTCACCACTTTTTTTTTGGTTTTTGGGTCACACCCGGCAGTGCTCAGGGGTTACTCCTGGCTCCATGCTCAGAAATTGCTCCTGGCAGGCACGGGGGACCATATGGGGCACCGGGATTCGAACCGATGACCTTTTGCATGAAAGCCAAATGCCTTACCTCCATGCTATCTCCCGGGCCCCTATCTCACCACTTTTTATGGCAAGCTTCCTATCATGGATTACTCCTCTGTTCCTCATCCCTATTTTCTCTATATATTATTACCATATTGCCATTACTATTCTTATATGCCACAAATGATTATTCTGTGTCTACACCTCTTCTTCTGACTCATTTCACTCAAAATAATAATCTGATGTGTTGATGTATGTACAGATGATGCACTGTGCATGGCTCAGTGTTTTTATGTAGTCACAAAAAACAAGTTGCACACCTGTACATTGTATCCACTCATTGTATGATAGATTGGATTAAAAAAAACTCCTTGCTGAACTAAACTCTGTGACAGATGACACTGTGAAGATAATTTGTGAAATTCACAATTGTGATCAGATCCAGGCTATTCACCACCCTGGGTGAGAGTATGGATGCCCACTACTAGCATCTTATTCATGAGGAAGTGAAGTTGCTGTTAAGAGAAAGGGTGCTCTCTCACCTTGTTGGCAAGAGAGAAGAAGTAGTGCAGATCCTGTGAGAACAGAACTCTGACTTTGTACAGCCTCAGTTAGACAAGGAATGGGTAGCTAAGCTTGTGTA
>PVKC010052389.1:0-10398 GCA_004027635.1 Crocidura indochinensis | reverse complement strand
TACTAAAAAAAAAAAAAAAGACAAGCTTGTATCATACACATACTGCTTCTACTGACAGCAAAATGCAGAATCTATTTTCATGATCATAGATTGCTAAACTTTATTTCCATTTGTCTGCAAACTAAGCATTAGGCAAGGAAAAAAGGCCAGAAAACTCCCCGAAGCAAGCAAATTCTGGCCTTTATTTGATCTGTGGGAATGGTGAACATTTTTTTCAGTGAAAGCAAATGCAGAAATAAAAAAAGATGGTTAAAAAAAAATGAAAGGACCTAAAATCCTGAAAATCATGCCTAATTAGGAAAAGTGTGTCTTTTTTCTTTGACCAATTGATGCACAAAGGGAATCTGAAATTTATTAAGATAGTTTTGTGGCACCCTTTAAAGTAGAGGTTGTGGCAGGTCACTTGAAACACAAATGCCATCTGGCGAAAAACTGCTTACCATCTCGAGCAAAGACAGCTAAGCTTAAGATTCTGGGACCATCCAGGACTGCAGACTGTGCTAGGCTGTACGCTTCACTGCGAGGCATCAGCTTAAGCCAATTGTGGTCAGACAAAGCAGGGCTTGTTTGTAAAAGGAGAGATCAAATTGGCTGGCCTTTCCTTACCTTCCAAGGTCCAGGGAATGGTTAGTCTGAGGAAAGCTGCTAAAAGCACCCATAAAGGATATAAGAGCACAACTGGGATGACAAAGCCCTACTGATTTTTCAAGGTCTCTGGAAATGCACCAAAGCATAAAAGACAAGTATTTCCTTTGTGAGTCTACATTTCCAGTGGTTGGACACCTCTGGACCAGGCTTTGCCCTGTGTGATTGGAAATGACAGGCACTTAATAACCCTCAGAGGGAGGTGCCTCCCACTTTTGAAAAGTGCTTGCAATACCTACTCTAGCCATTATGGCTTTTTTCTTTGTCTTCTCATATTATCTGTCTCCAAAGGCTGTTTTCCTGAAGGCACAGGCAGAGGAAGGAAGACTTCCTTTAATGCAGGAAGATTCTGCTTGCTCAAGCAGAGACCCCAAAGGGTGGAAACAAACCAATCTTACCTTCCTGGTTACAGCTGGATCCAGATAGCCCTTGAGCTTTTGAATGTATGTATGAGGAGGATTCTTCACCTGGAATCGTTCCTGTAGGAGACACAAAGGAAGCGGTAAAAACATATGAAATCTCTAAAGGGAAGAGGCACAGTGAGCCATCCACACACAGGAGTGCTGCTGAACCAAACCAGGCACATCTAGAGTGAGAATGAGGCCCTGCAAATTAGCAGCTGGCTCTCATGGCTTTTAATCTACAGTAGGTGTTATCAGCCAGTAATCTATGATGACATCATGGATTGTTGATAGACACGGTTGTAACCATGTCTCTGTATTCTTTTCTCTGTGTACTCTACAACTTTAGTTCTCAGAACAAATCTCTGACCTAGCACAAGTGCTACTCAAGTTCTCTTAGCTGGCCTTTAGACTTGCATATTCTCTTAAGTGTCTTCAATGCTGGCAATTAGCAAACACTTGGTTCAAAATGTGTACAACTAATTCATTGGTCTCAAAAATTAGTAATGAGTCATGCAAACAAAGTGAGCAAGTGTACTCTGCATGGATGGCTGCATGTGTGTGATTGTGAATAGGTTCTTTCTCAGGAGGATGTTTGGGCTACACCCAGCAGTGTTCAGGCTAGGGGGACCACATGGAGTGGTGGGGATTAAACTTGGGTTGGTCCTGGGTAGGCCGAGTCCAAGGCTGTGCTATCACTCTGGCCCCATGAATCGGTTCTTAAAGTAGTTCCAATTTAGAAGATCAAATATATTTTTATTCAAAGACAGTCATTTAAATAAGTCTATAATATAGACCTCAAGGTGATAGTTGAATGCAGAGCTCAAGCAGAATCCAAGAATCTGTGATTCTAGTAAATTTTATGCTGAGGCTATGGATTAAAGGATCACATTTGTATCAACTCCTACTGGTGTATATATGAATTTTATAGATCATAATGCCCCAAAAGTAATAAATAGTAGTAAAAAGATAAAAAAAAAAACAAATTCCCATATACAATAAAAATACACCAATGTGGGCCTGGGATATAGCATGGAGGTAAGGCGTTTGCCTTTCATGCAAAAGGTCATCGGTTCGAATCCCGGTGCCCCGTATGGTCCCCCGTGCCTGTCAGGAGCAATTTCTGAGCATGGAGCCAGGAGGAACCCCTGAGCACTGCCGGGTGTGACCCAAAAACCCCCAAAAAAAAAAAATACACCAATGTTTTACTATGTTCATATATTGACAAACTATCTTGCAAACTCCTATATGAATAGATCTTATAAACTTGAGGTTAAAACAAAAAATATATAAATATTTATAAAGCAGGCAGAATTACCTTTAATGATCACATACATACATACATACATAGGTGGCTTTATGTATTTACCTACTGAATTCAAAATACATTATACATATATACTACACACACAGGGAGAAGCATAAAAAAGAGGGCTGAAGGACTATGGAAAGGGAATTTTAAAAATGCATGTGCTTGGAAGCAGCAATTGGAAGCAGCAATGTTATATTCCTTCATCCAACTCGTATATAAGCATGCTGACTCTCTCATTCTTAAAGATGTTCTATGTTGGTTTCAAAACCTTTTATCACACATACCTTGGAAGTTACAGCAAGAAAAGGAAACATAAATCAGCTTTAGGACCTGCGAGATAGCATGGAGGTAAGGCGTTTGCCTTCCACGCAGAAGGACGGTGGTTCGAATCCCGGCATCCCATAAGGTCCCCCAAGCCTGCCAGGGGCGATTACTAAGCGTAGAGCCAGGAGTAACCCCTGAGTACTGCAGGGTGTGAACCAAAAATCAAAATAAACAAATAAATAAATAAATAAAAATAAATAGATCAGCTTTATAAAGAAAAAAATCAGAACCAGAGAGATAGTACAGGGATGAGACTTTGGTTCCATCCCCAGCAAAGCATGTGTAGTCCTAAATGCAGCCAGGAGTAATCTCTTAACAGAGAGCCAGGAGTAGTCCCTGAGCATTACCAGATGCATTGCCTCAAAATAATGTTAAGGAAAAGGAAAAGGCAGGTTGGACATGGAATTAAGAAAATTCTCTTGATTCTTTACCATCTTATAATCCACAGAATGTTTAGAATGTTTTCCCAACTATTTATTTATTTGTGGGGTTTTGTTTGTTTGTTTGTTTTGTCTCATCCAACTGGTTCTATGTCAAAGATCACTCCTGGCAGTCTTTTTTTTTTTTTTTTTTGGTTTTTGGGCCACCAACCACCTTAGGTTCTGGATTGGCTGCTTGCAAGGCAAACACCGCTGTGCTATCTCTCCGGACCCACTCCTGGCAGTCTTAGGAGACCATATGAGATGCTGGGGATTGAACCTGGGACAGCTGTGTCCAAGGCAAGCACTGACTTTGCTGTACTACTGATCCTGCTAACTAGTAATGTTTTAATATCTATCATTGGTTATTTTTGCAACATTAAACTGGCCGATATATTTAAACGTTGATTATCCCATTTAAACTTGTATTTTTCCGGGGCCCGGAGAGATAGCATAGTGGCATTTGCCTTGCAAGCATCGGATCCAGGACCAAAGGTGGTTGGTTCAAATCCCGGTGTCCCATATGGTCCCCCGTGCCTGCCAGGAGCTATTTCTGAGCAGACAGCCAGGAGTATCCCCTGAGCACCGCCGGGTGTGCCCCCCCCCCCAAAAAAAAAAAAAAAAAAACACAAACAAAAAAAAAACTTGTATTTTTCCAGCACATGGAACCACCAGACTTCCTGGTACATCCACACCTGCTTAGAGAAATAGAAACATAAGAGATCATCTTACCCTATCGTAAAGATTTTTTTTTACTCGTATTGTTTAATGCGTTAAGGGCAAAGTAGTTTATGATGAGACAGCTATTAATATGTTCCCTTCATTTAAAAGTAATTGGGGGACCAGAGTGGTGGCACAAGTAGTAGGGTGTTTGCCACGCAAGCGCTAGAACAGACCAAGGTTCCATCCCCCAGTATCCCATATGGTCCCCCAAACCAGGAGCTATTTCTGAGAACATAGCTAGGAGTAACCCCTGAGCATCATCGGGTGTGGCCCAAAAGCAAAAAATAAATAAATAAATAAATAAATAAAAATAATTGAGCTAACCAAAAAAAAAAACAAAAACAAAAACAAAATTGGGGGCCTGGGAGATAGCATGGAGGTAAGGCGTTTGCCTTTCATGCAAAAGGTCATCGGTTCGAATCCCGGTGCCCCATATGGTCCCCCATGCCTGCCAGGAGCAATTTCTGAGCATGGAGTCAGGAGTAACCCCTGAGCACTGCCGGGTGTGACCCAAAAACAAAAACAAAAACAAAACAAAACAAAAAAAAAATAATTGAGCTGAGGAGATAGAACAGAGGTCAAAGTTAAATGGTCTTGCATTTTACCCATCCCGATTCAATCCTTGACCTCATGTAAGTTTCCCCGAACACTGATAGGTATGACCAAATAAGTATACATAATATAACTGGGAAGGAGAGACAGTACAGAAATTAAGGCACTTGTCTTGCATACAGCAGACACCTGTCACTGTACCCTGCAAATATGTCCCCACCCTTTCCCTCGAAGAAAAAATATAATTGCTGGGGCCCGGGAGATAGCATGGAGGTAAGGCGTCTGCCTTTCATGCAAAGGGTCATCGGTTCGAATCCCGGTGCCCCAAGTGGTCCCCCATGTCTGCCAGGAGCAATTTCTGAGCATGGAGCCAGGAGTAACCCCTGAGCACTGCTGGGTGTGACCCAAAAACCAAAAATAAAAAAAAAAAAAAAAATATATATATATATATATATATATATATATAATTGCTAAGCTATTTAAAACTACGTTGTTCTTTTTCTGGATTGGTATTTGCTTTTCTCTGTGCTGTGGTTATTGTCACCACACCATTGTGGTGCTCCCCAGAAACTGAATTTCAGGTATTGCAGTTTGGAGGGAGGGCACTGACATTGTATGCAGTTGGCCAGGGTTCAAGTCGTGGCATCTCATATAGTTGCCTGGGCCCCACCAGGAATATGAACTCTGAGCCAGGAGTAAGCCCCTATGCACCATCAACTGTGGCCCCAAATGGATAAATAAATAAACTCATACTTTAAAAGCTGTACACATTATCATTGTGTATGTGTGTGTGTTTTTAAGGCATATTCTGCACTTATTTGAATAATATATTTCCAGAAACAAAGGCTCACAGCAATGGATCCATGGTTTAGTCCTTAGCTTCTTAAACTGGTTCTGCTCATGAACCATTTTCATTCAAGAAATTTTTATGTGACCATAGGTCTGTAGGCATAAAAAAATAGGTACCCAGAGACTGGAGTTCTAGCACAACAGATAAGGCATTTGCCTTGCATACAGTCAACCAAGGTTTGATTGCTGCATTCAATATGATCTCCCAAGCCTGCAATGAGTAATTTCTGAGCCAAGAGCACAGAGTCAGGAATAGTCCCTGAGCACTGCCAAGAGTGGCCCAAAGCAAAATAAAAATAAAAGATTTTAACATAATATATAAGGAACCAAAGCAATAGTAGAGGATAGGGTATCTGCTTGTTTATGGTTGACTCTGGTTTCATCCTTGGCATTTCATATAGGTACCCTGAGCCCACCAGGAGTGATTCCTAACTATAGACCAACCTCTAGAAGCTTACAGTTGTAGTCCAAAATTCAAACCAAAATATATATGCTTATATACATATACATACACACATAAAATAAAAAACTTTACCTATCATAAATCATGAAGAAATTTAAATTAAAACAGATTTTTCTTTCTTTCTTTCTTTTTTTTTTTTGAAAAAAAAATACAGTTTAATAAAACAAACCAAAAATCAGATACACCAAACAACTTCAGATTCATTTTAGAGCTTCCTCATTGGATCTTTTACGGACACACTCAGTTTCCCACTGAGTCCAGGCGGTCTGGGGGCGCACTGACGATGAACAGTCACCCCCTCTCAACACATGAGTAACAGCAACTGCTGCTCAGGTGTGAATGAAGGCCCAGGACCCGAGGATGGGGGCGGCAGGGCTGGTTTCCCAGGAGATTCAGAAGGCCAGTTTCTTCATCAATCAGATTTTTCTTTTAAGATTTTTCATCCCCTCCCCCCACATTCAGTTAGTTTTCTAAATTTAAGCAGCTAGGGCTTAGAGGACCTCTAAGTATATGATTATGAGATCAAATGCCTCTAGTCCCATGTGTGCTGAGCCTGATCCTGGCTGTTCTGCTATCTGCAATCCCTTGCACCAAAACTGATTTCTGGCCATAGTTAGGAATGTATAATCACCACAATCAGAACCTGTATGCCTCGACTAAAGGTGCAACCCCCAGCAAATCCCCACACAAAAGAGAATCCAAACCATGGCAAACACTGCCACCAACTAAACAATCACTGCAGCCCCAAGTGATTCCTGAAAGCAGCATAACCACACACACACAACTATGCATGCAAATATTGATTGTCACAACAACAAATGAAGAAAGAGGAGAGGAAATTAAAAACTAATTTATTGTAAGGACAATGAAGAAGATTAATGACTTAATTATGAAAGGCCTACATTATTGCTAGTTTCTCCAAAAAAACTTTTCCTACATCAAAGAATTTAAGTAAATGTGTTATAAAGAATATAAATTCCTAATCATTTTTCTAAAGCTTGTTCAAAAGGAAGATATTGTTAGAATCTAGTTCACCAAACATTTCCTTGACTTTAATATGGCTATACAGGTAACAGTAAAAAAAAATTTAAGGGATATTTTGAAGAATTCCAGCACATCTTCAGAACATTTCTAGACTGGATAGATAACGGGTGTTGTGGGAGGATAGTTTGAATGACTTTGGGCTGGCAAATTTATGTAAATTAAAATTATGGGAACAAAACACCAAGAGCTCAAGGATTGCAGTGTATGTGCTTAGCTTACAGGAGTCCAGGTTTGATCACTTACACCTCATATGGTCCTCTGAGCACAGAACTAGAAGTAGTATCACCTGAGCAACTCCTGAGCATCACCAGGTATTGTTCCCAAAGAAAAATTAACAAACTAATACTATGTTTTCTCTAAACATTAGAATTTTAGACATTGTATGGAAATCCAAAACCACCTGAGCCGGCAGTTTTCATTGTCCTGGTTTCCAGAGCTGTTTCATGCCTCATATCCTATTTCTAATAATTACTCAACTGCTTGCTCAACTTGCATTAACTTGCACTAACTTGCATTTCATTATGTGGAAATATTCCCCTTAGTCATAAAAGCTATTCTATAAGCAAGATGATTTGCAAATCTGAATTGATAAGTCATCAGGAAGAGCCTTGAAGTAAAACTTTCTTGCAGAATGTCTAATGATAAAGCATTGCTAACAGCCCTGACCTCCTGCTATTTATCTCTCTGCCTGATCAAACTTGCCTCATGAAGTGTTTCTGGGTAGGAAGTAACTACCTCTCTGGGGTTTTAATCATTTTTCCCAATATTCAAAGAAAAGTGCCCAAAGCCATTTCTTAACATTTGACCCACATGCTGTACTGGGATGAGCAGGTAGAAAAGGGACAGGAGAAAATAAATCAGAGTCTTAACAAGCTTCCGTGCATTTGCAAATACTTTAATCAAATAGAGTGCTATGAACTCAACTTCTCAGAAAGTGAGCAGAAAACATCTTAATGCTGAAAAATAACCTTATCTAGTCAAGGCAAAGAAAACTTCCACATATGAGGCTCAGTACTTTTTGTTCTTAAAGATTAATAACATTGTGTTATATGATTTAGCTCTCACAGCACACTGAAGCACCCTATTTGATAAGTAGAAATAAACCCTGATGTTAAAAGGAGGGGAAGTTGATGTTCAAAACTCAGTTACTTGACTTAAATAACAAACAAAACACACTCACACATACACAAACATACATGCACACATATATCCATAGACATAGGGCACACACACCATATCAAACTCATGTTTTCTGTGCTAAATACATACATCTAGTTTTTAAGCAAGTAAAAAAGTTTTGCTTTTTTTTTTTTTTTTTTTTTTTTTGGCAAGTAAAAAACTTAAGGGTGGAAATGTTCTATTAAAATACAATTCTCGGGGCTGGAGACATAGCATGGAGGTAAGGTGTCTGCCTTTCATACAGAAGGTTGGTGGTTTGAATCCGACATCCCATATGGTCCCCTGAGCCTGCCAGGAGCAATTTCTGAGCATAGAACCAGGAGTAACCCCTGAGCACTGCTGGGTGTGACCCCCCAAAAAATACAATTCTCATTCTTACCTAATAGGGATAAGAACCCATATATTTTATAGTGCAGGGGTGCCTTCCAGCCTGAACATTTGTCACAGGTACTTGACCGAGACCTCAACTGATCCAACATCAACTGTCCAACCCTGAACCCCATATCCTAACCTTAGAACTGGCAAAGTTTCCTGCACCAGCACCAGGAATCAAACTAACTCCCCTGCGGGACTGGTCCTAATGCCTCTTTTGCATCAACTTGCTCTAGGGTGGATTTATATGACACCTTGATGAAGAGGCAACAGCAACAACTTCACCTAAAGGTAGGTTGCCCTACCTTGACACCTAATGGTGAGATGAAATCAGATACCTGTGACACCCCAGCTTTGTCGAGTATCTGTGTAAAAACCAAGATTTCTAATTACAACAACCACGACTGAGCAGAGCTTTTTCTGGGACCATAAAGAAAGGCCTTGGGGTTGAACAACTAACATGCCTGGAACCTGTAGTTGGTCTTACATTAGCAAGCTTCATGGGTAGAGATGCCCTGTATCTCTTAAAGGGAATTTTCTTTTTAATTTCCTTATGTTTACTGTACCTATGCAAAAAAAAAAAAAAAAGTCACATCTGCTCCCCCCTTTAAATGTTGTTTTTATTTTATTTATATCTTCTAGACAGGGGCTCCTACTATTTTTCATAGAACCTTAGAACATAAATCATTTTGTTCTGCCTCATATTTCTATGTCTTCATACAAATTGAGAAAAGAAAAATAGTGAATGAGATCCAGGGACCAAGTGGTCTCAGGTGCATTGAGTGGGGGGAAAATGGTCAGAACTAAATAACCAAGCCAAAGTCAACGACAATAGAATCAAGAGACCCAAACTATAACAAACTAAACACAAACTATAACAAACTAAGCACAAAATGAACTGTTATACTAGACCAGGGGGCTAAGGATGGAGGTATAGGACGCATACTGGGAACTATGGTGGAAGGAGATCAATACTGGTGGTGGGAATGGCCCTAGTTAACTGTCACTATATGGCTGACATACAACTGTGAAGGATTTGTAATTCACAATAGTCTCAATAAAAATTTTTTTAAAAAGACACAACTCTTGGGGCTGGGCGGTGGTGCTGGAGGTAAGGTGCCTGCCTTGCCTGCGCTACCCTAGGACGGACACGGTTCAATCCCCCAGTTTCCCATGCGGTTCAATCCCCCAGTTTCCCATATGGTCCCCCAAGCCAGGAGCGACTTTTGAGCGCATAGCCAGGAGTAACCCCTGAGCGCATAGCCAGGAGTAACCCCTGAGCGTCACCGGGTGTGGCCCAAAAACCAAAAAAAAAAAAAAAGACACAACTCCCACTAATGTCCAAAGAATAAACCATTTTGCAAACATCATACGTAAGTCATTTCATAAATTGGAATTTATTTCAATTTTTTATAAAATTATTTTGCAATTGCTCTCTCGGGGCTTAGTTACTCCTGACTCTGTACTCAGGGGACACTCAATCCTGCTGCCTACTCATGTACACCACATATGAATCTTAGAGCATCAAGTAATTTTTTGTTTGTTTGTTTGTTTGGGTTCTACACCCGGTTTCTCAGGGCTTACTCCTTACTCTATGCTCAGGGATCACTTGTGACTCTCTTATCAAGAGACTATTTGAGGTGCCAAAAAATCAAACCCAAGTCAATTACATGCAAGGCAAACAAGTATCATGCTCACTGTTATATCTACTCTTACAATGAGTATTTTTATTGTTCAAAAAAAAAGTAATAAGGAGCTGGCAATATTCTGCTTAAGAGGTAAACAGGTCATCCAAACTAACTCCACAATTTAGGGACATGGTGGATAAATCCATGTTGAATCCTACTGAAAGAGACATTGTCTTTCATTATCACACAGTCCTCAGAAACTCAAGTCAACAAAGATTTGCGAGCTTCCTTGCCCAGAGTTGCCCACCCAAGGCTTGCTTTGCAGAAAAGGAAAGGTCAAAAGCATTTAGTGGGATACAATTAATGACTAAGGCTCAGTCAAATTCACTGTAACTAGGAAAACCAGGTTTAGCTGGTTTATTATGCACATAACTTCATTACATATGAATTTTTCTTTTATTTTTTTTTTTTTTGGTTTTTGGGTCAC
>PVKC010052388.1:0-10266 GCA_004027635.1 Crocidura indochinensis | reverse complement strand
TTTTTTTTGGGGGGGCACACCCAGTGACGCTCAGGGGTTACTCCTGGCTATGCGCTTAGAAGTTGCTCCTGGCAGGCACGGGGGACCATATGGGAACCGGGGGATCGAACCATGGTCCGTCCTAGCGCAGGCAAGGCAGCAGGCACCTTACCTCCAGCGCCACCACCCGGCTCCCAAAAATTTATTTATTTTTGAGCCACATCAGATGATGCTCAAGGGTTACTCCTAGCTTTGCCCTTAGGAATCATTCATGGAGGTGCTTGGGGGACCATATATAGATTGGCTGGAGATCCTTGGTTCTCCATGTGAAAGGCAAACTCCCTACACATGTACACTTTCTCTAATCTCATTATATAAATTTTCAATACAATTTTCTTTTCTTTTATTTTCTTAGAGGATTTTGTTTTTTGGGTCACACCATATGGTGCTCAGGGGACACTCCTGGCTCTGTACTCAGAAATAGCTTCTGGCAGGTATGGGGACCATGTGGGATGCTGGGATTTGAACTACTGTTTGTCCTGGATCAGCTTCATGCAAGGCAAACGCCCTACTGCTGTCATCTCTTCAGCCTTTCAATACAATTTTCAAGACTTCCTAAGCTCAGGAATGAACTCATTTTTGAGCTGACATAAATACAGAAGCAAACAGTTGGGTTCATAGTATTTTTAAGTAGGTGAGATAAAATGGAGCACCTGGAACTCATGGCACACTTGGGTAAGTTGATGTCGAAGACATAGAATTAAAAACAAAAATTTGGGCCATAGGGTTAGGCACTTGACATGCATATGGGTGACCCTGGGTTTGATCTCTGGACCACATCTGGTCCCTGAGCATTTCTGGGAGTGATCCCTGATCAACAATTATGTAGTCTCAAAAACCAAACAATTCTAGTAACACTACCACTAATATTTTCTTCAAACCCAGAAAACCTTATTATAAAAGCAGTAGACATAGGAAAGGTTTTTAGATTATTGAATAGGTACTAAGTCAGAAAGGGATGCTTATCAGTCATTCTATTAAGAGATTAACAAAGATTAAAAGGATTTTCACTCTTTTTTATTTCTAAAATATGGAATGCTTCACGAATTTGCGTGTCATTCTTGTGCAGGGGTCATGCTAATCTTCTCTGTATCATTCCAAGGATTTTCACTCTCTAATTGACATACACAGTATACATGTGCTTTCCAGATAATAGTAACTAGTTTGCATGTTAAACTACTTGATAGAACTTTGAGTCACATGCAGTTAAGATAAAGCTGTCCTAACTTTATCTTGTAATTGTGGTGACCATCTGAGTTAGTTTACTGACTTTATCCAGAGGAAAAACAAAATTTTTACATCTTTTTGACAAGAAGTTGATTTGCCACTTGAAACAAGTACCCACCAAAGTGAGGATTTTAGCATCCCAAGACAATAGTATAGAAGTGCTATCTTTTTTGGTTAGTAGGAACATTATTTTGGCTTATGGGTTCTTGTTCTGTGATATGAAAAGAGAGATGTGACAGAGTGGGGTTAATGAAAATTTGATTTATTTCTTCAAATCTAGAGAGAGTTGGAGAGATTTCTCAAGAGAGATAGACTTGGACCAAAAGCTAAGACAGAAAGTTGCTGAGAATTGTACATATGCAGTAGCTTTTGTAACTTCCTGCCTTGGGTGGTTCTAGGCTAGGGATTCTCAAGTTTGTTCTTGTAAAGTAAGTTGGAGAAGAATATTAAGATTCAGAAGTTAAAAATATCAAAAATTGAATTTTTCACTGGTAAATCTTTGAATGGGCCAACCATGCCCAAATCTCCAAAGACCCTTCTACTGATCATCTGTATATGACAAGAGGCAATGAAAAATAATAGCAGTAATAACACCAACATCTTGATATTTGCATTTCAAAAAGATCGCTTCCAGGACTTTCAAAAAGACCTTCCTGACTAAGACAGATCTAGTCTTCAAAATGTTTTATATACATTTCAAAGAAAGGAGGAAGCATTTAAGATTTTAAGTTTTCTAAAGAGAATATTCTAAGTAAAAAGCAAGGGAAGAAAATCCTTTCATTTCAACAGTGAGAATTAATACTCTTATTTTAAAATTTTCTTGTGTTGATCTTAGGGATCTGAAGGAAATGACTAGTGGTGCCAAAATGGTTTCATCTGAGTGAAACAAAAATTGCACTTCAATGGTAAGTCACCTGGTAGAGTAGGATTTCTTGGTCAGGAGTGATATATCACAGTCTTATGAATTCCTACGATATCTCAGGGGTCACCAGCACAAATCATGTAAATGAATAAAGGTATGGGGGGCACAGGAGAAAAACAAGATCTGAGGGAGAGGTCCGTGGTTGGGAAGAGGTGGAGGAATATTGCTCTAGAGTTTATCCTCAGAATTTTGGAATTTTCAGTACTTATTTTCTTTCTTTCTTTTTATTTGTTTGCTTTATTAGGCCACACCCTGTTTATGCTCAGGGGTTACTCCTGGCTATGCGCTCAGAAATTGCTCCTGGTTCGGGGGACCATATGGGATGAAGGGGATCGAATCAAGATCTATCCTAGATCGACCCCTTGTAAGGCATGCCTACTGCTTTGCTATCTCTCTGGTCCCATCCATACCCATTTTCTGCATGCTATTTTGCCACTCAATACATTTTTGACAGTTGACAGCAACACAGAATCATTTCTGTGTATAGACCAGCAGATTCTTGCCTGTCAACAACAGACTTCCCTTCTCTCTGGGAGAAATCATATGGACTCCATTCACACATTTCATGAACCATATAAGCCTCTTGAACTTATTTTTCAAACCTGTCCTCCCATTGAGTAACATCTTTAATATGTGTTCACTTTATTTTGTGTAGGAGTCAGGATAATTTTCTTGGGTGGGGGGATGACCCCTTTAATAGTCGACACAAACCCTGAAAAATCAGAATGCTCCAATTGTGTTCTCAGCTCTGCTTGGTTGTCTGATTTTGGGGAGATCCTTGTGTGTACAACTCATTAATTTTTTAGGTGCTAATTAGGAACACTGACCAGTGTAACCTGATCAGATGACTCTGGTTTATTCAGTCAGGAGAGTGGGATTCTTTTTTTTATCAGTAGACCCCTGTGTCGTTCAGATTTGATGTTCAGTCTTTTATTTGTCTAATGCACTTTATTCTGATATTCAGGGGGAAGGTGATATTTGCTCATCTTCTTGCTCTCTAATGTTATGGTTTGTTTACTTTACACTATTTTCAAAATGGCATCAGGATTTATGATATAATTCTTCTGGTTCACTGAGTCTCATATTTCCTGTCATCTGCAGTGCTCTAACTCTGGGAGCTTCTGAGGGAACCAAATAATAATAATGACAATAATTTGTCCAGGCATTGTACCACGTTATACATGACATCGAGGCCTTTTTATTATTATTATTATTATTATTATTATTATTATTATGCCTTCAGAGGAGAGGTATTTGATCTATAGCATGAGGTCTTGAACCCACTAGTGTAGTCATTGAGAATGAATTTTCCACGGGAACTTTTATTGTGGGAGCACTGGTGTTACACTCGTGTTTGACTCCTAGCTTGTCACTCTTTAGCTGCACCATTTTGTTCAAGGTGAATTGGATCTAAGTATCGATTTACCCCTTTGCTAAGCAAGTCTAAGGATAGTATTTACCTGAAAGAACCTTTGTCCATGTTCTTTTGTCCATCTGTTATTTCTTTCCCTGAACTGCCAGATGGAAACCACTTAGGTGTCTCTGAAATGACATTTCAGGCATTCTCACTTTTCTAGTTATTTTTTCAGAGCATAAAAACATTCTTATTTTTAATTTATTTTTATTTAGAAATATTTTATTGCTGTTTTTGAGTCATATCTAGTGAGCTTGCTCAATGCTCAAGGATCAATTCTGGTTGTGCTCAGGTGATCATTATTGAACAGTGGTTGGTCATGTGCAAGGCAAGTGCCCTACCCACAGTACTATCTCCCTAGCCATAACATCTATATTTTAAAAGTCACTATGTTCACAAATAATTATGGGTATGTTTATTCAATTTCTATGTCTTCCTCTAGAGTATTTATATCAAATATAGGGGGTAAAGGATTTAGGATTTTAAATTTATTTTTTTGTGGTACCAGAGGTTGAACTCAGATGTCATAAATACCAGGAATACTACTGACTACTGAGGCACATACTGGTCACAAGATAATATAGTATTTTATCATTTAGCACCATGTAGCTGAAACTGTGACACTAGGTACTCATAAATATTGCATAAATAAATAAAATATTTATTTAGTGTCTCCCCTCCTGTGGTATTTAAGGTTAACTCCTGGCCCAGGGATCACTCCTGTAGGTGCTCTGGGGACCATATATGGTGCCAGGAATCCAATCAGAGCGAGCTTCATGAAGACAAGCATCTTAACTCATGTGTTATTCCTCTGACTTAATAAATAAAATGTTTAAAACAGTACCTCAAGCAGAGCATCATTTAATAAATGTTAGCTGTCACTGCTGGTGAATTCAAAGAAAGAAATTCAGGATATTTAAAAAGCAATAGATTGAAATGGCCTATTTTGGATATATCCATAAAGATAGGAATATCTTTTAGCATAATCTTGTACCGCATGATATGTATTGTCTATTTCCCACTATCTATTTAAAAATTATATTTCTCCCCAGAAGCCTCTGAAATGCTATTAATGTTCTGCCTCAGCTTCTCCTATTATAGTCTATATACTGAATGCTGATGGTTTCCGACTCATCGTCAAATTAATTTTATCAAAAGTTGCAAAGGCAATTGAAATGATTTTATGACTGAGATTTGCAAAGCTCTGTGCCAGGCTGCTGCTAATTCTGTAAGTGCTACTTAGTGGGAACCAACAAAAACGATTATTTAAAATGATTTCTGCATTCTCTTCTGTTGCATCCCATCCCAGATTATTATCCTGTGATGCGACAAACAGTGAAAACAGAATCACTTGGAGACGGTGGGAGATTCTTTTGTTCTTTGATGCAATCACTTTGAGAATTAATTCACCCAGATCTGAAGTTTTAATTCTGGTTTTTCCCCCCATATGGTGAAGTGTAAGTGTTCTCAGGGAGGTAATAAAATTAGGATACTTTATTCCTGCTAAAATCCAATTCAATCTGCTTGAAAGGAAAGCATTAAATTACCCCATCATTTTCTTTGGGGCTCCAGACTGGGGGTTTCTGAAACACCACCTCTGTTCCCAGCATTGATATATGCACACAGGTTCCATTCATGTGACCAGAGCTCAGAATGTGCAACGAGCTTCAGAGCAGCAGGAAGGAGCTCAGCATTACCATGTGGAGCCTTGTACTCGGTTTTCCCATCCAGAGAGACAGAGGGGAAGCCTCCAGATTGCTGGTATCTTCAATGATCTTCCTAAATGGCACTTTCTGTTGTTTTGGCACGTTCACCTTGGAGCTTCCAGGTCATCACAGTGTCTGAGAGAAAAGTATCAATTGAGTGGTCATTATGCCAACCATTTTGTTCTGTTGAAAGAGGAGAAGGGTTCAATGCCCAGCCAAAGACAAATCCATGGGATATGACCGTGTTGGCCACACCATGCAGTTGGTTTTCTGTGTGGGTAAAAGTTCTAGTTTGCAGCACTACCTTTACAAAATAAGGCAAGAAGGTTGCCTTTTTTCTTTTCTTTATTTAATAAAAATATCTGTTTTTTTTTAAATGCTTGGAGTTTGGATCCTACTTAGAGGAATGTCTACGTAGTCCAACCTTTCACGGTTGTTAATTGTCCTTGGCAAATCAGTCTATTACTAAAACAGCTTGAAAAATGTTCTTGTAAAATGACTGAGGTTCTTGCAGCCAAAAAAGCTGGTGGGGTGGAGGTGTTGAGTGATTAAATTCTTTTTTAATCAGAATCTGCTCATGACCACACAGTGGTTGCTTTGACCCTTTTCACAATCTTTAATGAATAGTGCCTAAGTATGTCTTTACATATTCATATTATTGACTATTTGGATAAGAAAATTTAGTGGAGTCATCCAGAGTTTTTACAAATTGTTTGTCAAGCTTCACTTTCAGGAACTTTTTTTTCAGAAATTATGACTATTTTTTTCTCCTTATTGCTGTAATTCCATGTTTCCTATTTCTGTTATTATACTTATTGCTGTGAATGGAATAGCTTCTGCATCAAACAACGGACTGCTTGCCTTAGGTAAACCATCTTATTCCCATTCATACCATTTACACTAACACTGTTTCAAGAAAGCAGGTCTTTTGATAAATCACCCGTGTCTTGGCCTTTAAGGCAGAAACAAATCTTCTCTGTTCTTACTGAGCACCATGCACACAGATATAGAATCCTGAGATTTTAAAAATAAAAAACACACTAGAAATATATTGGAACATTAATGAACCCCTTATTCATGGGTTTTTGAAATAGGCTAGAGGGTTGGTTTCTTTTCTCAGAAAATTCATCAGAGGCAGTGAAGCTAATCCTCAAGCTACCTTGGGAGACCAACATGCCGGATTCTGAGAAGTGAGCATTTTTCACTGAGGCATTCAGTTTGGAATTAGGTTCACCACCTTCTTTTCTCAGTTTCTTGGATACCCAATTTATTCTAAGCTGATAAATATAAAAAGAAACCTAACATTTTGAAATATCAAAACTGAAACCTTAGCTCAAATAAAGGCTACGTTTCCCTCAGCATTTTCTGTGGTCTGTATTAGGATCATGAAACGAAGCCTCATGTGTGAGGCTTCTTGATTCAATCCTAACGAGTGTGTGGAGACACCCCAACACCAAAAATCAACTCCAGACACCAGCAGACAGTGTTTGAGAAGCCCACTTGGGACATCACCCACCTAGATAGTTCTCAGCTGAAGGGCTTAATTTCCAAAGACAAAGATTCTTTTTGAAAGGATTAGTTTCTCCTTAGTCCACGTCCCTTGGCCTATAGAGGCTGCTGCTCATGGTCTTTCCTTTGTGTCCATGTCTTCCTTTGATCATATGAATAGCAGTGGTAATGAATTAAAACTGCCTTCTTATAAACAACTGAACATTCATGACCAATGTCAAGGCCCCATCTCCAAATACAGTCACATTTTTGTGGGGTTATGTTCATTGGTAACAGCAGAGTAGCTGACATTACCAACATCAGCACCAAAGATTCTAACACTGGAACATCTTTAGAAAATCGAGGCTTAGATTTTTCTTGAAATTTTGAGGCTCATTTTAAAGAAGAAAATGTCAAAATATTTTGGTAAGCCTCTAACATTTTTTTTTTAATTCAGGCTATTAGTGCTGTCTATAAAAGGCCAGTCTATGCTGCCCAATGCTTACAGGTTTCTCTAGGCTCCATCTCCTATCACCTTCTGTGTGTTTTCTCTCTCTCTTTTTTTTGTTTTTTTGGGTCACACCCGGCAGTGCTCAGGGGTTACTCCTAACTCCATGCTCAGAAATTGCTCCTGGCAGGCACGGGGGACCATATGGGGCACCGGGATTCGAACCCATAACCTTTTGCATGAAAGGCAAACGCCTTACCTCCATGCTATCTCCCGGGCCCCTTCTCTTTCTTGTTATTTCTCTAGTGAAATGACTGAATTCTAAACTCTTTTCCTTCAGATTTTTTGCATTGAGCCTTCATATTGGCTTTGAAATATGCCTAGAACATATCTCTGTGTTTTTCATCCTGTGACCTTTCACTACTGAAAGTATGTGCATGTTGGCTTACTTTAATAGCCTCAGCTCCAGCTCATTTGGAGGAAAAACTAAAATTCCCTTTGTTATGGAGAATGAAATGCAGCTATTTTATTTTGTACTTAGTATAAGAGAAACCAATTTGATTTTTATTAGTAAAAGACTGTCACTACTGATCCTTCATGGAAAAACACTTTCTTATTAATTTGAGATTTGCATAATGAATGACAAAAACCTATGTGCAATCTATAGCATTTCTAGGTAGAGGGTTGTCAGAATTGAAAACTGGGCTATATTGTTAAGTAATGGCACTAATGGGCTAGTTGTACCCAAATAGTAGTTAATTGAGTTTTCTCTTCCTTGAAAGAGAAATGGAGGTTTAGCAAATTGTGCAAAACAATGATAACCTTGAGGAAATCAAGAAAGAATGATAAATTTTATACTACAAACCATATAGTGTGTTGAGCCCTTGCCTCTCTCACCTATTCATTCCTTATATGTTGTAAAGAGAAGCTTTGTTTCTTACTGAAAGGACATGCAGACATTGCTGCTAGCTACTGGAGACAGAAATTTGCAGTGTTTGAAATATCCATTGAAGTTTCGTAAAAGTAGATGGCTGTAAATGTGTGATATTTGACTTTAAAATTGCTTTGAAGAAATAGACTTGTCTCAAGTGTTGAAAGAACAGACATTTATCTTAAGAAAATTGGTGGGAATGTGACAATTGGAAGTTCAAGAAGTTCTGGATGGAGGTAGAATTAACCATAATCTTAGTTATTATTTTGCATATGAGTTAAGTCACTGTGGCCATCTTCTTAGACAAGCTTCATAAATTTTTAGAGATATTAAACTCCAAGATCCTAAATGCTTAAGGCAAAGAAAGTAAAATAACGAATATAGTTACAAGGTCTCACAGGAAGCTAAGTAGATTATTAACATTCATAAGGAAATTTCCAAATTAATGACCTAGAGAGAATAATATTTGGGCTTAATGATTCTAAGAAAAGACATATCTCTAATAATGAGTAAATAATGTTCATTTGATTTTTACCTTGTGGTGGGGCTGGGTTATTGTGAAGATTTGTAAAGTAGTTAATTCATTTTATAACCTAGCAAAAACACTATATGAAATATCCTCATTTTATCTGTCTTTAATTTCTTAGACTTTGCAGAAGCAAATTCTAAAAAATAAATTAAACATGTTATTGTTATTTGTTGAAATTTAGTCAATTTAGTTTTTGAGATAACCCAAAATTCATTGAGCTTAGTGCATCTTTTCTCTGTAAATACAAACATGATTTTTTCCTTTCTATCCCACAAATTAAATAAACCTAAATAGTTTCTCTTTTTTGTGTGTGTTCTTTTGGCAACACTAGTTGGATTGAATTATGTATGCTCTTTATACATTATAAGTGAAAAGATAAATATTAACAAAACAACACATTTTATTTCATTTAATTTGATACAGTTTCTTTACAAATATAAATAACTTCATCTCCTTTGCAATTGATTTTGGTGATTGCTTGTCTTTGAACTCAATTATACTTGAGAAACTGAAATTTTAGTAAATGAAGCCACAGAGACCCGGAATTTAAATTAGTTCAACAGCCCAGATACTGGTATAACTGGCCTCTTGAACAGTCTGAACTTGATAACATATAAACATTAAAATATTTTGCTCCAACCTTTCTTTAACCATGCTTTGTTGCATTTTCCTCTTTCTCTGTTAACTATCTTCTAGGCACTTGTAGACATTAAAACACAGTTCACTTCAGCACTCATCTCCTATCTAATTCCCAACAGATGCCTGACCTACTAATTGTGATTTCATAATTATAACTTGTTCTGTTTGTACCTAATGAAATGGCACTTTTCCTAGATAAAAAATCAATAATTAACATTTTAATAGAATTAGAGTTACAATGTTGATTTAGTCATTTCCAACCAATCTTTTTACCTTCCCTGAGTTCAGAATTGAATTTCTCTACCTACCCTATTTCTCTTTGATAAAAACTCTGGCCATAGCTCTAGTTCAATAGTAGGGTGAAATAATTGGGTTGCTTCTGTTTTTTTTTTTATTGAAGAGAACTTAAGTAGGTATGCGGAAGCAAGTTTTATTAAAGAGAATTGTTTTAAAAACATTTATGTATTTTCTGGTGCAGATGGGGGTTGGTAGTCGTAGTTTAGGTTATACTCAGGGTCTTTTGGGGGTACTCTTGGCACTACTCAGGAGTGATCCTGGGGGTTCTCAGAGGACCAAAATCTGTGTCAGGAATTCAAACTGACATGGGCCAGCCACAAAGCAAGAACTCTACCCTTATCCTTTTTTTGTGGTTCTGTTTTTATAGTGGAGTTGTATGTCCCTGCATGCTGCAGTATAAGCAGATAGTCACTCCATTCCTGTTTCCCTTTGTCCTCTGTACCAAGAGCACTAAATTCTCAGCATTGTCATGAGATTGGTCCATAACAGTTTTTAATAATGACCATTTTTTTTAATTTTTGGGGGGGCCACACCCAGTGATGCTCAGGGGTTACTCCTGGCTATTCGCTCAGAAGTCGCTCCTGGCAGGCACAGGGGACCATATGGGGAACCGGGGGGGATCGAAC
>PVKC010052387.1:0-10256 GCA_004027635.1 Crocidura indochinensis | reverse complement strand
AGTTACTCCCCACATAGGGAGTTCCTTTTCCTTTACTATCCAATACACCTTTCTACATTCTAATCCCAACTCTGAACATCATTACTATTCAATATTTTCACTCTTGAAAACATTGAAGAACCTAGGAACCATGGGAGACCACAGAGATCCGCCACTCCTATATCACTATATTTTAATATCTTAAATCTCCTACAGTCTCCTTTAATTACCCACTGCAGCTACTTCACCCACTGTATAAATACTTCTTTTTTTTTGGGGGGGGGATGCTCAAATAGCATCTTTATTAGGATTTCTTCTGCTTTTATACACTATCCTATTTTTTGATCTAAGTGACTAGGTCTAAGTGGCTATTAACAAGGTAGGTAATCACAAGAGCTAAAAAAGAAAGCTGGACCAAAGGTAAAGAAAGAGAACAAAACTAAAGATGTTCTTACTGAAGGAGGGAGTATTAACATAAGAAAACCAAGAGTATTGGATTGTTGTAAAGAGACTGAAAAGGCAGCTAAAGAAAAGGAAGTCAGATAACTGTTTAAGAAAGCCAAGGATGTTTGTCTGCAGCTTGGTCTAATTGTAATGATTATTCTGGGAGATGATCTGGTCCTTTAAGGGCATGTGTGCCAGAGTCCTTGTCATTCCAGGCAGGCTATTTCTAAGACTTATGCTCTGGAAAGTTCTCAAAGATGGCCATACTACAAATGCTGGGCTTGAGTCATGCCTGGATTCCATTATCTCCGCCTTTCTGTTCTTTAGTTAAAGACTTTGAGCTTTAGGTTAAAAAATGAACCATTTGTCTTTGCTGTAGGCAATATCCTAGGCTGATCTAGGAATACAAAATAACTGTCACCTATTCTACTTCATTGTGATTTATTTTTGCTTTTGGTTAGTTTTGTTTACATTGATAATAATAACTTTTAGTGTTGAAGTTTTACTTTTACCTTAGGGTTTAGTAAGTCCTTAACATAAAATGCCAGCCACATTTTATTAATTGTAAAAGTCCTGAATTAAAGATAAGAAATGAGAGCTGTCAAGTAACATGCTCTAAATCACAAAGGTCATGCATTTTGGGGGAACTGGAACCCTGAAATCACTACTTGAGAACTACAGTTCTTAATAACTATTTTACTATTTCAAGATGTTTTCTCTTGCCTTCCTTCCTGATGTGTCTATTATTCAACTCCCAGTCCTATTAGTTCTTAATTATCTTTTTCTAAAGACCTTCTGTATTCCCACAGCGCGAAAATATGATATCTTTAGCATATTAAACCAAGATGAATACTAGAAAGGTGGTAGCATGATTGTTGATATTAGGTTTGGCTTATTTATGTTCTATTTTAAACAGGTTGAAGTTCAGGTCACTACTGGAAAGTGTAAAACTTTTCAGCAATTTTCAGTCTTTGTCTCTCCAGAAATGTGATACTAATTATTGAGAATGATTTGTCATACCCCAATGTCTAGCAGATTTGCAACAATCACTAAAATCAAATGGAAGATGTTTCTGATTTTGCACTTAGCCCTCCCATGGAGAGTGAATTGTTTTATTTGGAAAGCAATAGCATGGAATGTATGAAGGACAACAACAGTTTTTACAAAATTTATAAAATAAAAAATAAAGAGATGCCTTGTGTGTGTGTCATGCACAAGAGAGAGAGAGAGTGAGGGAGAGAGAGTGTGTTGTATGTGTGTGTGTACAAGTGAGAGAGAGCACATTTTTAGTGCTATTGTTATGTATTGGGGGATATTGGTATAAAGATATTAACTTAACTAATTAGGATTTTTTTCTCAGAAATATCAAGTAAATCTAGGCATGCAATGATCTTTCTCTTTAATATTCCAGAGCTTTGATAGGTCTTTATAGGTATAATAAAGACTAAAAAAGGATTCCATGCAAAATATTTTGCATTGATTTTAACAGAATTAATATCAAAGCCTTAGTTTAAAAATAATTAATTTGGCAAAAACCAAAACATGTCTGTGATAGAAATGGGGAGGGAGTGGAGTTGGAGTGGGAGATTCTGATATTTTTTAGAGCAACTTTATGTAATTATTCTTAGTAATAGAATTTCAAAATGCTGGAAACAATATAGAGGTGCTATAAACATAGAAGAGTTCAGTTATAATACACAGTTGTGACAAAAATATTATACAATATTAAAAATGACTATGTTGGGGCCAGAGTAATTGTACAGGATATAGGACATCTGTCTTGCCTGTTGCTAACACAGGATGGACCCATGGCACCACATAAGCTCTCCTAAATGATTCCCTAAGTACAGAGCCATGAATAAGTCTGTGTAGTGTTGGGTATTCCCTCTGCCTTAGAGAAAAGAAAAGAAAAAAAAAGAGGAAAGGAAAGGAAAGGAAAAAAAGAAAGAAAAAGGAAAAGAAAGAAAAAAGGAAGAAAATAAGGAAGGAAAGAAGGAACGAAGGAAAGAAAGTTTGCTGACATCACATTAAGAAATGTTATATATAGGGAGGTTGGGTGTTTGCCTTGCATGCAGAAGGACAGTGTTTCAAATTCCAGCATCCTAATGGCCCCCAAGCCTGCCAGGAGCAATTTCTGAGTGTAAGAGCCAGGAGTAACCCCTGAGTGCTGCCAGGTGTGACCCAAAAACCAAAAAAAAATGTTATATAGAAATGTAGAAATGATTTTGTTTTGTTATATCAAATGCAAAAGGATTTGTAACTACCTTCAAAAAAAGCAGGAAAATTGTGAATGATTAAAAATATATTTGGGGGGCCCGGGAGGTAGCATGGAGGTAAGGCGTTTGCCTTTCATGCAAAAGGTCATCGGTTCGAATCCCGGTGCCCCATATGGTCCCCCGTGCCTGCCAGGAGCAATTTCTGAGCATGTAGCCAGGAGTAACCCCTGAGCACTACCGGGTGTGACCCCCCCCAAAAAATATATATATTTGGTTGTGACTTTTATTATAGCAGTTATAACTAATAGAGAGCTGGATAGTACAGAAAATAAACCACTAGTATTGCAAATGACTGACCCCATTTCAATACTTAATATTTCATTTGGTTCTCTAGAAGTTTCAAAAATGATCCCTAAGCATAGAAACAGCAGTAATTCCTGAGCAATATCATGTTTTTCCTGAAAGTCGAAATAAATAACAGAAACTGTGATCAGAATGTGAGACCATGAAGGCCTCATCAGGGGCCAAAGTGAATGGACATTTGCATTGTACATAGTCAACAGGACTTAATCCCCAGCATCCTATATGGTCCTCTGTATAACCACCAGGAAAAATTACTGAGCACAGAGTTAGGAGAAATCCGTGAACATCACTGGGTGTGACTTAAAAAGAAAAAAATATCGCATATTAATCAAGACACTCAATTTTGATCCTATTAAAAGAATCACATTTTATTTTCTTCTCTCACACTTCTTTACAGAAGATTTTTTCACCTTATTACAAATACACAAAACCAGATTTTTGGTCTCAGTAAACTTCATTTTATAAATATAAAATTATATATATATATATATATACATGTTTGTTCTATCTACTTCAAAGGTTGTTTTAAAGAACAAATTAACAGTACAGTAGCATACAAGAGGTAATTATTTTGTCTCTTATTATAACCCTTTGACATTGTCAAATAATCAGGCCAATGTTGTATCTTATTTTAAGTTCTTCTTTATATGATATTTGAAGATCTGCTTTCAAATTTTGGGCAGAGACCAAGATAATTCAGCTGCCAGCTACAAAACACTGCAGCAAGTGCCAAATTCATGACTTTTTTGAATGGAAAAATATCTCTGCCAAACCAAATCTTAAGGACTTTTATAATTTTAGCACATATGTCCCTATGAAAACGTTATCTTTCAAATCTCATTTTTGAATGGGGCTCTGAGGATAACAAGGAGCAATTTTTTCCAGGCCTGAGAAATGGATCCAGTTCATCTGTACTTAAGGTTGAGGAGTTTGTCATAAATCCAGTGACTTGTATCTTGAAGGCATGGACAACACATTTAAAGTACAGAATCTGGCCTTTAGTTTATAGTTGGCACATGCAGCCTGTTTCTGCACAGATAGCTCCAAGGCAAACTTTCCAGAACTGGCATCAACAGACTGAAACAAATACAACCAGAGATAATGTGTGGTTATTAAAAGAAAAGGATTGGTATAGAAGTTGGGGGGGAATCACAAAATCAAGGAAATTAAGGAATGAGTGATTGTAGGAGCAAGATCCTAAGAAAAGAATTGTAAGGAAATCAAGATTTAAAAAAATAAACTTTGGTATAACAAGGCTAAGAAAAATATATAATGGACTTTTAACATGCTCATAGACATTGAATTTTTTTTGTTTTTGTTTTTGGGTCACACACGGTGACGCTCAGGGGTTACTCCTGGCTATTCGCTCAGAAGTCACTCCTGGCAGGCACGGGGGACCATATGGGGAACCGGGGGATCGAACCACGGTCCGTCCTAGGTTAGCACAAGGCAAGGCAGGCACCTTACCTCCAGCGCCACCGCCCGGCCCCCAGTCATTGAATTTTTAATATCACTAAAATTGGGTCAGCCAGGTAGCCCAATTTCCCATGCAAGGAAATAATAGCATCAAATACTTACTTTGGATATATGTTTATCTGTTGTTTAGTACAGTTTGAGAAGAAAAAAGACTGGAAACTAAAGAGATATTACAGAAAGTAAAGTCCTTGTGATGCATGCAGGCATCAGATTCTATCCCCAGCACCACATATAGTTCTTTTAACATCACTAAGAATGACCACTGAGTACATAATTAGAAGTAAATCCTGAGTACCACCAGATATGGTCCAGAGATCAAAACCAAAATAAAACAACATAAATTTAAAAAAATGGAAATCAATGTGGTTGACTTATTCAAAGCACTGACTGTCTCATTCATTTTAGACATTCCCTCAAATACTTGTTTTATGGACTACCTTTGTAAATATAACACTTACTGCTTTTGTATCATACTTCCCTAATAAAAATGTAACTATGTTTGGAGAGATAGATAATACAGCAGGTAGAATGTTTGCTTTGCCCAGGGCCAAACTAGGTTCAATCCATGGCATCCTGTATGGTTTCCTGAGCCCACCTCCAAAAAATAGGCTGATCGCCAAAGAGGGAAAGGTTGATTTTGTTTTTCTTGCAATTAGAACTACAAGTGCTTCGTATCCTATAAAAGCAAAGATAGAAATAACATGCAACAGACCACATAGTTTGCTAGATTTGGATTTCTAAAAATAGAAGAAACTAGCCCTTGTTGCCTTATATCTCTTAATTATGGAAGTATTTCCTGGCCCATCTTTTCTTGGGTTACACATACTACTATGACCTCTTTGATCATCCATAAGAGGAGTCTGTCCCTTTAAGGACTGAGAAATCAGTTAGGAGTAACCCCTGGCAACTGCCTGTTAGGAACAGTTGTTCCCCAGGTATATAAACTCAAGTGTTGGGACTTGAGTGTTGCCTCTCCCTGCCTAGCTCTCTGGATAGTTGCTGCCAGATTACTGGAAAAACAATTGGTTGGACTCACTATTTCTGTTGCCCTGCTGCTTCTCCTGCCTTTTCCTTTCCTCTGATCCTCTCTCTGACTGAACCCTCAACTTAGTCCCAATCTCTCCTTCTCTCTCCCTCTCTCTCTACTTCTCCCTCCCTCTCCCTCTATCCTCTCTCTTGCTCTCTCCTTCCCTTCCTTTCTTTCCCTCTCCCTGTCTCTTCCCCCTCTCCTTCCTCCATCATCTTCCTTCCTTCCCACTCTCCCTGCCCCTCTCTACCTCCCTTCTCCTCCCCTCCCTCTCCCTCTCTTCTTTTCCCACTCCCTTTCTCCTCTCCTCTCCCTCTCTCTTCTTCCTTTCTCCCTCTCTCCTCTCCCTCTCTTTCTCCCTTTCCTTCTCTCTCCCTCCATCACTCTCTTTTCCCTCTCTTTCCCCCCTCCCTCTCTCCCTTTTCCCCTCTTCCTTTTCCTTCCCCTCTCATCTTGGCCTAGGGCTGAGGGTTTGGCTGTAAAGCCCTGACTTCCCTGTCTTGCCTGCTCCCCTATTAAACCCAGTATCCAGAAATTGTTTTCTTATCGGGTTTGTGCCTTTGGCCCTGACAATCTTTAATAGAATTTGTTTTATTTTTTAAAATACTTTTATATATATATATATATATATATTTAGGAAGGGGGCCACACCCGGCAGTGTTCAGGACTCACTTCTGGTTCTGTGCTCAGAGAACACTCCTGATGGTGCTCAGAGGACCAATACATAGGATTGGTCATGTGCAAGGCAAGCACTTTACCCTTTGAACTTTTTCTCCATTCTTGCTTTTGCCTTGTTGTTTTCAGGTCACAACTGACAGTTCTTGGAGTTTACCCCTGGATTTGTTCCCAGGCATTAAAAATCTGGCAATACTCAAGGCCCAGAGTTCAAAACATTAAAAAAAAATTACTAAAAGTGCACGACACTAAAGAGCATTTTAATTATGTACTACTTGTGATCTGTTATTCTATTTTTATGAGCTTATAATGGTATTTCGATAAAGCAGGCAGTTGTAGGTATAATTAGTTGCCAGGATTTTAATGGAGGTATTCCTGGACAGAAGTAAGAGCATGTAGTTTCCCACCAGTCCTTAGAGCATATGAGTGCATGGAGATACTCTTGATTAATAATACACTCTAATTGGAAGAATCCTAGCTGGATCCCTGGCTTACTGGAATGGAAAAAGCAGGACTCAAGCTCTCCAGGAGGCATCTGATTTTATTTAGAAGTGACCTTTGCTAATATGTGTCACTAGGACTGAGTAGCTAGCTGGTGAAGTGTCGGCAAAGGGTGGTAGAAGGAATGATTTAATACAAACTTTATGTAGTCTTATTTATCCTTCTGTACACAATAGATGTTAATGTTTACAACTAGCATTTGCAAAGAGAGAAATCTACAGAACATTGATAATTTACTTTAGAAGTTGACTTTAGCCTCTACTTTTAGGCATGACTTTTTATTTCTATTTGCCTGGATATAATGCTATAGACTAATCCACGTGCCTAATATATGGACAGCATGTTACCAATGAGAGTGATATTAAGACAGATATAAACATTTTTTAAAAACCTCATGGTAATATGGAAAAAATTAAAAAGCAGTAACTATGTCGTCTGTTTCACAAGTTTGAAGGAACAATAAAGGTGATAATTGTTGCAAAATAAATAAGTTCCTCACCCAAGAATGCCTATCATACACAAGAAATAAAATTCCTTAAAGTTATTAGAGGCCAGAGAGATAGGATGGAGATAGGGTGCTTGCTTTGCATGCAGAAGGATGGTGGTTTGAATCCTGGTATTCCAGATGGTTCTGAGCCTGCCAGGAGTGATTTCTGAGCATAGAGCCAGGAGTGATCCCTGAGCGCTACCAGGTGTGACCCAAAAACAAACAAAAAAATTCACAAAAGAACATTTCACCATTTGTTAACAGATACTCTTATGCTATATAATAAAGTAAAAATTGGTTGTTCATAGAAACCATACTTGGAAAATTCTATTCAAATAAACTTTAGTCAAAAGCATGGAGGAAAGCCTTTAAATAGAGAAATGAAAAATTCTGTTTAATATACTCCAGGGACCAAATGTGGTGCAGAATATAAAAACCCCGGTTTACCACCCTCAAGACCTTATCTCCTATACTATCTTTCTAGACTTTGAATTAAGAATTTTTTTGGTATAGTCATTTGAAACTGGGTTCATTTACTGCACAATTTTCCAGATTCACACATATTATAGCATATGTTGTTATTGTATAAATGTTAATGTATCTTTAAGGGATGATTACCACCATCCCCAACTAACTATCAATGGACTGGAACCCACCTTCCTGTAACTATCAACATATCCTGTATAAAAAGAGAAGCCTGACAGTTAGACTGCAGTAGGGAGAGGGGATACTGATGGAGATTCTGCAGGCCAGTGTGTCAGGGGGCCCAGCCCTCCTCCACCCCATCCCTTGGCCAAGTCTAATAGTAGTTTGGTTTGGAATCAGCCCTATCCTTGTGCTCTCTCTTTCTCTTTCTACTCTCTCTCTCCCCCACTCTCTCTCTCCCCCCACTCTCTCTCTCCCCACACATCTCTCTCCCCCCACTCTCTCTCTCTGTCTCTCTGTCTCTCTCCCCCTCTCTCTCTTCACTCCCTGAAAATTCCAGATGCTTATGAAAAAGTTGGCAAAGTTCTTGTTTTTTTCTCCTCTCCCACTGCATGTATAACAAAAATGCCCTTCATTTATAACAGTGTCAGCACTAAAGTACAGATTTCCCACTTCTTGCCTAAGACAATTTCTACCTCACTATTCTACTTCAACGCATTTTATTCCTTGACTTATTTCCAGAAGACAACTAAAAATTGAGAGTAAACAACTCATCCTGTTATTGAGAGCAAGAATTAACAGGAGGTCCAGGTTAGTTTATCCAAAAGGTAACATAAGCAAAATACAATCTTCGATAGCTCTCATGATTTAAGTCTCAATCTTATCTTAATTATTGAAACCTCTTTTCCTCTAGAATGCACTGGCCAGATCCACTCTGACCAATACAGATGGGGAAAATAATGAATTGCCTGGTTTAATTAAGAAGATGAACAACAAATATATATATAATAAAATATTTTTGTCATGTTTTCTTTGGAAGCCCAAAGGGACTTAATATAAAATATTTTGCATTATAAAGACCCTGTTTTCAATACATTTTTGGTGTAATATTTTTCCACTCTTCTGAGTAGGGTAGGCAAGAACTTTAATTAAACAAATGTCACATGGGAACGCTTGCCCCCAAAAGGCTTTATTGGCCCTAATTAGTGATGCAGCTGTAAACTCTATCAATATTAGATGGTCTGTTTATTGTGTCCATTTATATCACACTCATCAGGGAGCATGTGGAAGCCACCCTGATATTACCAGTCTTAATTAAAATTAGCTCAAATGGTGGAGAAAATATCCCTTGTAAAAATGGGTCAGGTTAAAAGAAGATTAAAAAAAACTTACTTGGAAATGGGGAAATTTACCAATGCTTCATTAAGAAAATAAAGGGAGAGTGTTCATGATATGATTGTCAGCAATTATCCAAGAGCAGTGCCAGACAGAATACAGAGAAAGGGACACTGGGCCAGAATATCTTCCCTCATTGAGGATTCTCTGGTCACTTCCCATTCTTTAATTGATTTCCTTTTCATTTGAGAGGGATGAAGAGAGGGGGTGAAAAGATGTCTTTCATACATCAATATTGATTTCATAAATTAAGACATTATTTAACACTATATATTTTATATACACCTTATAAAATTTCGATTATATACAGTTTTAAAGCTTTTTTCTTTCATTTTCAATAGCATTATAATTATATTCACTAACTTTTTCCTATTCATATAGCATTTTTATACTTTTCAATTCAGCTCTTTTATCTTACATTTTCCACATAAATTAACTGTATGAAGCACACCAATGTATGTTTTTCCCAAATGTCCTAAGTTTATTGTCATAGGACCAGTATCTAATTTATTTACTTATTTATTTATTTTAGTTTTGAGCCACAGTCAGCAGTGCTCAGTGGTTACTCCTGGCTCTGCACTCAAAAATTACTCCTGGCAGGCTCAGGGACCAAATGGGATGCCAGAGATCGAACCCGGAAATCATATTAGGTTGGGTGAGTGCAAGACAAGTGCCCTACTGCTGTGCTTTCACTCCTGCCTCTGGTATCTAAATTTCTATGAGTTTAAAACTCAGATATATTTCTCTGAGTCACAGGTTTTCTTTATATTATTCAAACGGTTTTTGGGGGGCCAAACCTAAAAAACCCTATTCAAAAGAATTTTTAATACTTCTGTCAATAGTTGGTTAACATAAAAAGTTGTAACTTTGAAGATAAAAAAAACTTGAATTTAAACTCTTCTCGTTTTATTGATATCTTTAACCTAATTTTCTTCCATTTTTTTTCTGGGTGTGCTTTTGGCTACACCCGAAAATGCTCGGGGACTATCTTGACTCTGCCCAGTATTGACTTCTAGCTCTGTCTCTTTATCCCTCTAATCCTAAATTTCTTATATCCAAATCAGAATACTAAATACATTTTAAAATTGGATTGTAGGAGTCGGAGTAATAGCACAGGGTAGGGCATTTGCCTTGCATGCGGCTGACTCAGGAAGGACCTGGGTTTGATCCCCGGCATCCCATATTGTCCCCAGAGCTAGGAATAATTTCTGAGTGCATAGCCAGGAGTAACCCCTGAGCATCACAGGGTGTGGCCCAACGGGGAAAA
>PVKC010052386.1:0-10277 GCA_004027635.1 Crocidura indochinensis | reverse complement strand
ATAACTTGTAGATTGGGTATTATGATTCTGTTGTAGTTGACTTTGGTTTTGGTATTTAGGTCTGATCATTTTTTATTTCCACTCAATGTTCATATGACTATTTGCTCCTAGTACCATCCACTTTCCCCTTCTCAATTTATGAGGCAAAACAAGATGATTCAAGTTCTGTGCTTATGTTGGGGGAAAAAAGAAATCTGGGAGGAGACTGTCTAGGAGCTATCAATATCATTTTAAAAGAAGAAATGGGGGGGGGCGGGAGATAGCATGGAGGTAAGGCGTTTGCCTTTCATGCAAAAGGTCATCGGTTCGAATCCCGGTGCCCCATATGGTCCCCCGTGCCTGCCAGGAGCAATTTCTGAGCATGGAGCCAGGAGTAACCCCTGAGCACTGCTGGGTGTGACCCAAAAACCAAAAAAAAAAGAAGAAATGGGAAGATAAAAGAGAAAAAGGCAATGACAAAAACCACAACAACTAATAAAAATCTAACCCAACAACAAAAAAAAAATGAGAAAAAGAAAAATAGGGGGTAGTGCTGGTGTGGCAAGGTTTTGTGTGGTTTTTTGTTCTTTTCTTTTTTTCATAGGCATAGTAAGTATTGGGAAAAATTAGAAAGGGAATACACTTGGTCTAAGAGGTACAGGGTTTCTCCACCCTTAAAGCATACTGTCATAGGAATGATTACAGGCTCTGGGCATGCTCATTTTTGAAACCCAAGGTCCTTCTAATGTGACAGGAAACATTCTGCTCAGTTGTGGTTGATAAAAATTAGTCCTATGTAATTAGAGATTTTGATTTTTGCACATGTCATAGGACAAAGTCTAGGATCGAGTCTTTCTTTATGATTTTAGGAGTTCCATTAGGAGTTCCACTCCATCGTGGCTGTTGTAATCAGAGTTCTGCAATTGGTGATTTTGGTTTTTGCACAGATCCTAGGACAAAGCCTAGGGCAGTCTTCACTTATGGTTCCAGAAGTTCTGCTCAGTTGCGGTGGTCAAAGTCAGTACTCTGGAATTAGAGATCTGGTTTTTATACAAATCCTAGGCCCAACCCTAGACTAGGGTCTTTCTTATCTAATCCAGGAAATGTTCTGCTCAGTCGCAGTTGTCCAAGTCAGTCTTCTGTAATTAGTGATCTTGGTTTTTGCACAGATCAAAGAATGGGGTAATTCTGATTTCATCTTACTGTTAGGTAACGAGGTAGGGCAACCTGCTCTTAAATCAAATTGTTGCTCTTTCCTCGTCATCAGAGTGTGATCAAATTGGAGCAAGTTGGTGACATAGTGGTATTAGGAACTCCCCAGGGGAAGTTTTAATCCTGGTGCTGTTGCAGGGGACTGTGTCGGATCTATGGTTGGGATCCGGGGTTCGGGTTTGTACGGTTGCTGTCAATCACATGGAGTTTAAATCGAGTTCCCATGCCAAAAATGTTCATGTTGGGAGGTGCCCCTGGGGAAATCTTATGTATAGAAACAAGCTTTTATCTACTAGGGATAAGAACCCATAAATTTTATAATGCATGCAAAGTATTTTCTAACATATAATTCTTCTATGATATTGAAGAGATACTTGGGTATAAGTCTATAATGATGTTTGTCAAAATCATTCTGACTCATAAGATGAGTATGTTTGGTGATTTGTGGCTTTCTAAGAAGTTCCCTTACAAAAATGAACTTCTTGGGCACTGAAAGTGACTCTTTTTTTTTTTTTTTTTTTTGGTTTTTGGGCCACACCCAGTGACGCTCAGGGGTTACTCCTGGCTATGCGTTCAGAAGTCGCCCCTGGTCTGGGGGACCATATGGGGCACGGGGGATCGAACCGCGGTCCATCCAAGGCTAGCACGGTAAGGCAGGCACCTTACCTTCAGCGCCACCGCCCGGCCCCTGAAAGTGACTCTTAAGTGTGAGATACTTACACAGAATGCATTTTTATTCTACCTCTCTACATTAGAATTTCTCAGTAATACCTGTCATTAGTCAATATTTACATTTTGTGTACTTGTTCATATATTAAAATTTACATTTGAATTCACAATTCTCAGTGTAAAATCCAAGAAACTACAAATTTCCATATCCACTTGAACCAGAGAACCTAGTTCTATTTCAAGCATTAAAATTCTATGGGCAATTAGATCTTCTGGCCACATTGATTAAGGAAGCCAGCCACATTCAAAAGTACTAGGAGTTAGAACTTCAATTTTTAATTTGGAGAAGAGCTAATTAATCTCAGAACAGTACCTGAATTTTATTCTTTCTTTTAACTTTTTTTTTTTTACAAACCTGGTAGTTCTCAGGGACTGCTCCTTTCTTTCTGTTTAAGAATTGCCCCTGGCCATGCCTACAGGACCATATGTTGTGACAGACATTTGAATCAGGATTATAGTTTCTTTAGCCACATGCAAAAAAAGTGCCATCCCTCCTACTATCTCTCTAGTACTTGAACATTATTTATTATATACACATTAGTCAAGAATTTTACTTGTTGCAAGTAACTTTCAAAAACACCTTACAAGCAATGTTAACCTAAGGTCACAAATGAATCATCTTCCTAGCAATAGTATTTAGTTATCTATGCAACATCTTAGTTTATATATTAATTATCACCATGTCTGCTAAGTAATATCTGAGAGTCATTATACTTATGAAAATAGAAAAATGTTAGATAATTACTGTATAAATTTGACTATTGTAAATGGAACTTAAAGTGTTATAAATTTTCAGCTACTTTCTCATAATTAGAATAGACCTGAGGAGAATCCTTAATGCTCTACAATGACATTTAAAATTATCATACTTCGAAAATGAAGGTCATGCTAATTTTCAGATTGTCTTTGTATAATTTCTAACCAAATCTTAATCATGGTTGATAATGACAGTTCAATTAATAATAGTATATTGCTCTTTCATATATTTTCATCTTTTAAATGGCAAGCTTACATTCATCTGGTTAGGGGAATTCAGTAGAATTGTAGAATCCAATATGGCCTAATTGTTTTTCTTGACAATACTAGTAAATTTTTAAAATGTAAATATATGGAAATTTTATTTTCTCACGCTTTCAAAGCTATCTTTATATCATACTGATTAGACATCATTGTATTTGTACAATGAGAACTGAAATAATATATATTATACATGCACACTCACCTTAATACATTTTGGTCCTCTGAGAGACATTAAGAATCTCAGTTCAAAAGTGTTCAAATAGATAACTGTATTGGAAAGAAGTTTTCAAATTATATGATTTCAGAAATGTGGCATTGTTATATACGTAAGAAAAACCGAATTTTATAAACATGAAATTAAAGTGATAATAGAAATTATCTGAAATATAGCTTTGCATGAAATAATTAACTTATTTTGTTTATTTTTTGAGTTTTGAAGCTAATTCTTCTGGTGCTAATGCCTTATTCCTACTGACTATACTCAGGAACCACTCCTCGTGGCCATGCGGAACTTTATGAGGTGCCAAAGGATTGAACCTGGGTTGGCTGCATGCAAGACACAAGCCCTATCCTCTGTTGTATTGATCTAACACAATTATTTTTAATGATATTTATTGACCAAAGTGACTTACAAATCTTTTACAGTAAAATTTAAGGTGCAGAGTGGTAATTTAAAAGAAGAAAGGGAAAGAAGAAAAAGATAACAAAAAAACAACAAGCCACCAATAACAACAACAATGACAACAACGACAACCAAACAAAAAGCAACTACATAAAACAAACAAAAAACAAAATACAAAAAAAGAACAAGTCAAAAAAAATCAGAAAAACCAAAACCAACAACTACAAAAAAGGTTCCTCTCTCTCTCTGTCTCTCTCTCTCTCTCTCCCCTCTCTCTCCCTCTCTCTCTCCCTCTCTCTCTCTCAAAGGCACAGTAAGTATTGGGGAAATTAGAAAAGGAATTCCCTTGGTGTAAGAGATACCGTCTAACCCAATTATTTTTAAAATTCTAACCCCATCTATACTTTAGGCAAATGCCTTCATATCCCTCTATATAAATGCTCCTTTAGCTATCTAAATGTCTCAAAAGGGTGATGGCTCAATAAAATCAGGTAGCAAAAATAGGTGCACATTCTCTATGTGGAGATTATGTTCAAGATATATATCAGAAACACATAAACAATCAAGTTACTGAATTCTTGTAAACATATGAGTGTGATCTTACTATTTATAAGAAATGTTATGAGTGGCATACTATTAATAATTAAAATAGTATTAGCCATTATTAAACTTTGTTAGAAAATGTACAATGACAATCTGGATATTAGCATGACCATAATTTCTGAAGAATAGTGATAGATTTAAATGTCATTATAGACCATTAAAGATTATTATCTTTAAGTATGTTACAATTATGAGAAAGTAATTAAAATTCATAATAATTTCTGTTCAATTTGATAATGGTTAAAGTTACACAATAATTATCTAAAGTTTTTCTATTTTAATCAGTATTATGACTCACAGTATTTAATAGGCATAGTACTAAACAATGCTCATATGAAATCGGATGTAGTCAAAGAAAATGCCTTTACAAATAACTAAGTGCTATTGCTACCAAGTTGATTAATTTACATAGTTTGTAAGAAACCAGCAAAATGCGTTTATTGGATCTAATTTTTAAATGTCTAGGCAGGTATTTATATAATAAAATTATTGTTATTAAATGGCTATGCCCTAATTACATATTGAGTTCCTAATTACCAGTAAAGTATTTAGAAATAGTTTTTAAAGATCTAGGTAAGTTGGTCTTTTTGTTATTGTTGTTGTACTATAAAGATTTGCAAAGTAGTAGACTATCACAGGTTCGCTATGTCTCTTCATTTTTTTATATCCTTTGATAAAACTTTTAACCGCTGGCACTACCTAATCTGTGTGATATCATACTTGTATGTTTGTTGAATAATTCATTCACTCATTCAACATTGATTAAACATTAACTTGACTTGAGGCACTTGTGTAGTACAAGGTATTCTGTTGTCAATGACTAAGACATTGCTCTTGCTTTTCCAGACTCAGATTAAATACACAAAAAATGAATGGAAAAAACAGTTCTGAAGAACTATGACATCAGATAGTGCTATGCAACAAATTAGAGGATCCATAAAGACCACATTCTAGCTGTTTAAGCTGAGTACTAGAGAATGAAAGGAGAGAAGAGAGGAGTAATGTAGGAGCAGATGAAACCTGTTACTGAGTATCTGTTCAAAACCGTTAATGGCAAAGAGTAACTACCTTCAGCTCTCCTGTTTTGCTCCAAGTTTACAAACATACTGTAGCTAAACTTCTTTATACCCAACCTTTATAAGTAACCCATACCTTAGGGAGTGGAGTATGGCAGTTTCATGGAAGAATGTTTCTTCCAAATTAATTAACAAAATCTCACCATTGAGCACATCCATTCGGGTTTTACCGATTCATCATGTTTGCTTGGTTCTTAAATATTATTGAAGTCATTACATCTCTCTTGGATGTTTCAAAATACTGCTAGGAAACAAGATCAATGGGAAGTGTGGATAGGATGAAATAGGTAGGGAGAGGACAATAGATCTGTCTACTAGATGTAGTAATTTTTCTCTAGTTTTCAATGACTATAACTGTTTAGTGTGGATGGTGAGTAAGTCTTATTTATTGTGGTTTAGTGCCCGACTGTGCTCAGGGGTTGCTCCTTGCTCTACACTGAAAAGTTACTGCAGGCAAGCTTGGGGGAATTATATGGGATGCTTGGGATCAAATCCAAGCTGGCCAAATGAGAGGCAAATGCTCTACTGCTGTGCTATTGCTCTGGCTCCAAGTCATTTTAATATCTCTTATGTGAGCCAGTACTCATTTTCTTTAGTCTTCATACTTCCTCTGTATGTTCCATTTTGTTTGAACTCAGATATTCCTTATGTTCCCAGGAGCAAAGGAAACCAATGCCTATGGCAAGGCAAAGCTAGTCAGCATGAATAATCCAGTCTTGTAAATTATTTTCAGAAGTTTTAGAAGCATAATATGTATGTTGAGGGCTGGTAATGATTTGAAAATAGTCATTTCTGAAATCCTTAAGTCACCATGGTTTTTTGATAAAATGTTACTAGGTTTCCCTACAGGATCTGAGTTTTATTTTTCCTTCTTCATTGTCAGTGGAGTACTTACTTATCTGTATTTTAATGAACCTATGGTACTTTCATTATCTAGGCCACTTCACATACACAAAAGACTATTTGATTCTCTTTCCTGCCGTTCTTTGATTAATATCTGTAAATGTGTTCCCTTATTTAATTCATCAAGTAGTTCTTGATTGTCAGTCTTGGGAAGGATCAAATTGGGAAAAAAGCCTGATACCTGGAACTAAGATACTTAAAGGAAAACCATGCATGTTTAGATAATTCATGAGGTAGTATAATAGTGTGTAAAAGATATGTGCAAATTGTTATTGCAGAACCTATGAGGAAAATTCTCTCTTAAATTATCAGAAGTTTCAAATAGATTTTAGCGTTTCACTCCTTTTCACTAAAATGCTATAATTTTTAAAATGTGATCCCCTGGAGGGAATCTGTTTCAAAACTTAGGAGTACTTTCATGAACCTTGTACCTTTGGTTCACAAATATGTTCCGAAGCAGAGTTTTTTTGACACAGAAGCCACCAGAATAACCTATATAACAGGGAAATACCACCTCATTTCACTTCTTATTCAAGAAGTACTTAAGGTCCCCATTTACCTTCCCAACTTTCTAACTTGTTAGAAAGAAGTTGATAGGGGCCGGAGTGATAACACAGTAGTAGGGCGAGACAACCCAGGAAGGATTCAGGTTGGATCCCCGCATCCCATATGGTCCCCTAAGTCTGCCAGGAGCAATTTCTGAGCCCAGAGCCAGGTGTGGCCCAAAAACCAAAAACCATTTGTTATTTGTTTTAAATATAAAAGAGAAGTTGATACTGGAGATGGGATAGGTGTTGGAAAACTACATACCTGAAACTCTGCTATGAATAACTTTGTAAATCATGGTGCTTAAATAATAAAAAGAAATGTCTAACATAAATTGTATTGATTATGTTCACCATTCAGCTGTTTTGGTTGCATTTGCTGTGATCTCAGTAGTTTTAGCTTTTTCCTGTGCTACTAGCTTCATTTTTCTTTTTAATTCATTTCGTTAATTTTTTTTAAAAATTGTCTCCAATATTTATCTGGATATATAACTCATTTAGAGTAAAACCTTTTTTAGTTTTTCAACCCTATAAAATTCCCTGGGTATAGCGTTAGTTTTATTTCATATATTTTGATTTGAGCTATTTTTCTGTCTGTTCAGTTTAGCAAACTTATAAATTCATTTTTCTCTGAAATTTGGTGTTTATCAGAATGTTTTGTAATTTCTAAGTATGAAAACTTTGAGCTTATCTCTGAATATATTAATTAATTTGAATTTATTATTTTTTTGGGTCACACCGGCAGTGGTCAGGGGTTACTCCTGGCTCCATGCTCAGAAATTGCTCCTGGCAGGCACGGGGGACCATATGGGGCACCGGGATTCGAACCGATGACCTTTTGCATGAAAGGCAAACACCTTACCTCCATGCTATCTCCCGGGCCCCTAATTTGAATTTATTAAGGCTTATTTGTAATGTATTATAATCAGAGTATGTGAACCCTATCATCTTGAAATTTAAGAATATAATTTAGTTTTAATGGCAGCAGTGTGACAATTTTAATTAACATTTAGATTAGAATAAGTTGTTTGTGGTCCAAATATATATATATATATATATCACATATACATTTACAATCATATATATCACATATACATTTATAACCATACACAGACTTTGTAAATTTCTCTTGGATATTTTTGGAGATTGCAGGAATGAACTTAGGTTCTCAAATATTGAAGACAGTTCTCTAAC
This sequence comes from Crocidura indochinensis, assembly GCA_004027635.1. NCBI lineage: Eukaryota > Metazoa > Chordata > Mammalia > Eulipotyphla > Soricidae > Crocidura > Crocidura indochinensis. The sequence goes on along the minus strand of PVKC010052386.1, from coordinate 2,394 downwards.
ACTGAGCCCAAAACTTAATTTTTTCAATTACTCTGTAAAAGTGTAAGTATGTATGTGTGAATGTATGTGCATGAGTGGGTATAGAAAGCTATGCTCTTGAAAAGCAAAAGCTCTTAGGGCCGGAGAAATAGCACAGCAGTAGAGCATTTGCCTTGCAGACGGCTGATCCAGGATGCATGGTGATTCAAGTCTGGGCATCCTATATGGTTCCCTGTGCCTGCCAAGAGCGATTTCTGAGCAGAAAGCAAGGAGTGGCCCTGGAGCACCGCTGAGTATGACCCCAAAATAAACAAACAAAAACAAAAAAAAAAAAAGAAAAGCAGCTGGGCTACATTTTTTTTTACCACTTCTATTAGGGTTCAGATATGGTCTCCTCCCACTGCTCTTTTCACAAATGAACCTAATGATTTTTCTAACCATTTTGCTATCTTCCCAGTAGGTTTTACTGAACAGATTTCATTGTTATGCCGTTTTCTACATAGTAGTTTAGTTTTATAAAAATTTGAGTGGCAAAGCTTTGAACATTACAAAATTATTATCTCTCCAAGTTTTAGGGCTCAGTTACTTTCTAATTAGGATGGTAAATTGCTGATCTTTTTATTTATGATGGTCTTATATAACCTAGAACACTTTAATTTATTTATAATTTTTAAGTATATGGTTTTGGATAGAGATAATTGAAATAGAGTATGATTCTTAGCCAATCTGGCTGCTCTTTTTACATTGATACTTAAATTATATTTTCCAGGACCATAGTATTAAGATGAGCTTATCTGCTCAAAATAATGTGAACAGAAGTGATGTGTATCTCTTAAAAGTCTTTCCTCCTAAGGTTGCTTGTGATCTTCTGAGTTCGCAATATCTTTATTCATAAAATTAAAGTAAATTCAGAGTATCCAACTAGCATCTCAGAAGATCCAACAAAAGACTTTGAGGCTTTAATGGAAGATCAGATGTAAGGATGGAGAGAGGATAATGCATGTGTGTAAAACTATAATCAGACTACTCATTTGCTTGTGACATAGGAAATATCTTTAGTCTTAACAGTAACTCCAACTTTATATGTTCATAAAATAATAATTCTCCAAATCCAACAGTTATAGAAGTAAATGTAATATAAAATCATTTATCTGTTTTATATCATTTCTCACATCTCATATCTTGTTTTATCATTTATTTTTGATTGAGTTTCTGTGATTTATAGTATAGTTAGTGATGTTTTCTCTTGTATATGATTTTAGCACCATGACCATCACTGTTGTACTAATGTTGTACTACAAGTACTTCATCTTTTTCCTTTTGTTTCTCTACCAGATAACTTGTGTGGAAGCAATCATAGTTATCAGTTTCTTATGTAACCTCCAAGAGAATTTTCTGTTTATAATAATTATTTGCTAGGGAAAACTTGTTATTTCCATTGATCTAAAGTTATAATAAATAATAAAAAGTAAAAATTGGTTATATTCATTATCATTTGCTCCCTGTAGAAAGTTTAGACTTATTTGTTACATTTGTAAGTATGTTATAAAATCTTTTTTGTGTGGTGTTATTCCTAATTTATAAACATATATGTTGATTGATTTAAATAGATTTGTGCTACTTCCTCCCCAAATTCTTTGAATTGCCTACTGTCCAGCTTCTACAAAAGCCTTGAGAAGTATTTTACTTCTCTATTTTCAAATACCATCCAACTCCTTCCAACGTCATTAAATTTTTGCTGGGTTCTGTTGAGATCATTTGGTATTATAGTTCCAGTTTTACATACTCAATTTGAAAGTTCTGTCTCAAAAACTCCTTTCATTAAACCCTTTTATTACTTTATACTATCATTATCTTTATTGTCTTAGACATAATTATAAATATGATATGATTCACTGAGGCTGTTTCTTTGTTCAGGAAGCTTTTGTTCTGATTTAATTAACAGGAATATGAGTCATTTATTTTTTAAAAAGTGATTGCAAAAATTAGTCCTTGAAAATCTTACAATGTATTTTCTTTGGTATTTTATACAGTATAACTTGGCCATTATACAATTCTTAGAGTTTCCCTAAGTAAATTTTATACACATATAATATGAACATTGTATTCTGGCTTCTGGTATTGCACATGATGTGATAGATACTATTTATTTTTCTTTCTTAAAAGAAATTAAAAGTATTTAGTTAGGAAGCTTTTAAGAGTATGTTTTAAGCTTTGGGATTCATAAATTTAATCATAGTAGGTTCAGCTTTATTTTGTTAACTCTGTCTATTCTTGAAAATCTTTGGGAGTCTCAAAACTCAAGTTATTTAGTTGAAGGTATTTGTTGCTAATATATCATTGATGAGTTGCTTCTCTTCCATTCATTTCTCTTTTCTTCCTGAACCTCTTAAAAGTCTGATTGCATGGTAAATT
>PVKC010052385.1:0-10277 GCA_004027635.1 Crocidura indochinensis | reverse complement strand
CAAAAAACAAAAAACCCTGATCATCCCAAATGTAAGAATCCAAAGAACTGAATGCATCAGTCAGCAGAGGCCTTGAGCACCCCCTTCTTTGAGGATATCTTTGAGTGACACAGAAGGATGTGCCAGGGCTAACTGAGGAGTGAGGGCCTCCTCACTGCCCAACAAGTACTGGCTGGCTGGGAGATGCCAGTGATGCCAGCCCCAAGATAGCATGCAGAGAAGAGGCGAGGACTGGTCCATGTGGATCAGGATTCAGAGGGAGTAGGACTAGTTGATGGAGAAGGGGGATCCCTGCTTTGGGCTGAAGAGGTGAGAAGGTGCAGTGTGGACAGGTCACAGGAGTGAAAGAGAAAGGAAACGTCTGGGGTGGAGGTGAGGGGCAAATGGGCGTCTTGAGGAAAGGAAGCCCAAGAAAACTGGGACATTGCCTGGAGCAGAGCAGAACAGGAACTGGGGCCGTAGAGGACTACAGGGGTGAGTGAAAGAGGTACATGGGTGGCTGATGGGGGCCACAGAGGGAGATGAGGGGCATTAAACCATGCTGGCAAGTGTGGGGTGGGGTCAAGTTGCCCACCACAGGTACCATGGTAGCCATGGTACCCTCCCTCCTAGGAGAGGTAGGCAGAACCCACAGGATGTATCTGCACAGCCAGAACCTTCTGGGGCTCCCCCTCGGCACCCCGATCTCTGGGACTGTCTCATTCTTTACCATGACTTCTTTTAACTAGATCCTCCCAGAGAAGAGACTTACCCCACCACCCCAGCCACTGATATGGCAATCCCCAAATGTCTCAGACAGCAAATGTCCCAATGAAGGTGGCAGCAACGCTAGTTTGAGAACCGGGGTCAAGAAGAAGATTCCGTGAAGAAGGCACGGAAGGCAGTGAGACTCAAACCTGGTTCGGCGGGCTGAACTGCAGTGCCAAGCTTCTGCAGCGAAAATAAGCCTCCTGGCCTTGAGGCATGAAATCTGTGCTGTCGGCACTGAGACTGGGGACGGCACGTCCCCCCCCATCGGCACTGCACTTGCTGCTAGAAATAGCCGGTAGGAGGGAAGTAAGGAGACCAAGTACAAAGTCAGTCTGCTCTGATTGGAAGGAAAAATACACCTTTTACCCCCTGTGGCCAGTTACCCCGGGAAGCTTCCGCTTCCAGCTCGCCCACATGCAGAGAAGGGAGAGCGGGGCCAGCTCTGAGCACAGAGCTCTGGGTCATCCCTTTAATTAGCTGCAGGGCTGGGCCAGGAGAGCAGCCTTGGCTGAGGCCGGGCGTGCCCGCTTGGAGAGATGAGAGCCGAGGGCCCTTTAGCACGGTGCTGCCAAGGTTGACGGCACACCCCAGGGAACGAGTTTGAATGACAGCCAAGATTTCGGGGGGAACCAGGGAAAAAGGAAAAGTTCAGGAGAAGCACAAGGGAAAAATGGGTATCGATATTTAGTGCCTTAAAAGCAAACTCCCGAGAAAGGATGTTTTACGACACCAGGCCTTGATATTAGATATTTGCTTCTCCCCCTTTCAAGAAAAATAGCAAGTGTGTGTGTGTTGGGGGGGGGGGTGAAGCGACAGGCTTTGGGGATCAGAAAGAACCTGGGCTTAGATTTTGGGCTAATTATTAAGAGTGGCTCCAAGTTTCTTAGCCCTTTTGAAGCTGGGGTACAAACAGGAGTGATGATTCTCAGGAAATGAGCTTTAGATGTAAGTGTGGGTGCTGACAGCAGCAGCTGAGAACAAAGGCAACAGAAACACTGAAATGTCTCCTTTTACTCATTAAAAAAGCTAAACTTGAAGCGTCCTGGGAGGGCAGTGGTGGCACGATACCACCACCTGCTGGTTACGCACTAAAATTGCCAGCATACTGGTGGGGAGAGAAAGGGGCTCAAATAGAACATTCAGAAGGCCAGGAGACCCCTGCCCATGAGTGCTCCCGATGTTTCAGAGGCCTGTTTTGGGGCCAGAGAAACATAACAATGGGCAGGACAGGCAGTTGCCAGTGCAGAAACCCATCTCTATCTAGCCTCTTGCCTGAAAGTGGCCAGACAAAAAAAAAAAAAAAAGCACTTAATGTTAAACAAAAACCAAAATGATTAAAATTTAGCCCCCCAAATCAACTGGTTTATTATATTGGACTAAAAAATTAAGGGTTATGGTGCCAGAGAGCAGGTAAGGCACTTACTTGCCTTGCATTCAGCCACCCTGGGTTCAATTCTGAGTACCCTATATAGTTCCCAAAGCTTAGAGCCAGAAGTAAGCTCTGAGGACAGCCAGGACAGCCAGGTGTGGTCCAAAAGAAAAACAAGCGAACAAAGCAAAAGAAGATAAAAAAAAGATTCTGGAACCAGAGCATAGTATAGCAGGAAGGGTGCTTACCTTTCATGTGGCTGACCCAGGTTTGATCCTCAGCATCCCATATGATCCCCTGAGTATTGCCAAGTATGGCTCCCAAACCAACCCCCCATAACTTCCCAAAGATTCTGGTAGGAAGGTGCATGGTAACATGGAAATGAGAATTTTTTCCTTCAAGGCACTGTGATTACCAGCAAGCAGTTACCAATAGAATTGGGCATTTGATATTCCATCTCAAGTCCACCACCAATGCTAGCTAGCATCTCTCCAGCAATGACACAAGGTGTCCTAAGGTGTCCTCTCTTTCTTAATTCTGCCTCCTTATTAGCAAACTAAAAAACATTTTTTAGCTTAATCTAGTTTGGGTCACATGCTCACAGATGCTGGCTCTAATGGTTCTAATACCTCAACTCTAAACCATCCAAACCTTGCTCTGTGTTACTGCTAGTTGTATCCTCATTTCTCTAATCCAGGGTCCAGGCGCTGCCAGCATTTGATACCTCTCATCACCCTGCCTTATTTCTCAAATGCCTCCCATCCCCTCCTCCATGGTTCAGTGAGACAGAGAATATCTGGCACTTCCCCCTGACTCATTTCACCTAACTCCATACCTCCAGCATATCCAATCCCGTTTCCCATTTTTGTGCAGCTGCCTATGAATGTCGCAGCTTCCTATATTCCCTCCGCTGCAACTGGGCATAGGGACTGGGAAATGGAATTTTGAATATACAGGCCCAGGTCTGTGGAGGTACTTGATGCTGATGGGGACCAGGGCCCTTTGCTATAGAGGTGGAGGGTTAAAACTCAGGGCCTCTTGCATACCAGGCGTGAGTGCTGCCACCAGCCCTGGGACAATGATACTGATGTGTGTGCGCGCGTGTGTGTGCGTGCGTCTGTGTGCACGTGCTGAACAGAGTGACTCAGTGATGGTCAGCAAGGCCAACTGTTAGAATGAGGAGATGGGGAAGGGGCACATGGGTCAGAACCAAGGAACTACCTGACAGTATGGGGATGGAGACTTGCCAAGACCATAGTTGTGGTGGACACCCTGATCGTCCCCCCTACCCAACCTATTGGCTATGGCAAACACTCTCAGAGAGGTGCAGGCCCTGGTTAAGGGTACTAAGAGCACAGGATAGCCAAGGACACTAAAATGAACCCCTGCTCCCCAGGACTCTTGTCTCTACATTTGAGCTAATAGTGTGCATCGATTCCTTAAAAAAAGAAACACTATTCAACCTCCCCCCACCCCAAGAAAATAATATCCAAGTACTATGGGAATCAGAATAACCTCCACTAATGGAAGCCATGGGGTCACTATCATGACTCACAGAAACACTCACATGGTTTTAATACAGTGATCTGGGGCCCTAATATGAGATGATCTGGGGCCCTAATGTGCACAGATCCCGGGCCCATACATGAGGTGATCTAGTCCCTAAATGCAGTGATCTGGGGCCCTCATATGGTGATCCGTGAACCTTGACCCTAGTGCAGTGACCCAGGGCTCCCCTCGGTTCAATCCTTTGCTTCCTTGTCTGGTCCTGTGCTTCACTGGGCCTGAGTTCTGTTCTCTCTTCAGAGCAGGAGTTCTGTGCTCCCATTGCCATTGTGGTGACGAATCGCTTCCGCCAGCACAGGCCTGACGAGCAGGTCAATCCTGGGCCCATAAAAAAATCTACACAAGAGGTTGTGGACAGGAATTTACAGCCACCAGTTTTTATCTGCTCCCACTGCAAAAATTACTTCTGTCAAACACTTAGAGTGTGAGGAAAAATGTAAAAAAATTAATCTTTCATGGGCTTCAGCGACTGCCTCTTTGCACACAGCAGCTCGAGATGAATACGGGGGCCCACAGTTCAGAAGTGACCCCAAGCAGCCCGAGGCTCCGCTGAGACGGACCTAGCTGAGGGCGCCAGCTCACAGCCATCACACCCTCTGTACCCAGCGGCTCTGAGTCTGCTGTCAGGGCACATGTGGGGCTCACGGTTGCTGCCCCCATGCAGATGACACATTTAATCTGAAAGCTGCGGCGCTTAAATGTAAAGCCTTCCAAGAGTGAGCGTCATAAAGCAGCGGAGGCATCCGGCATTTGGTGCCAGCGCGGATTTTTCTCTTAGCCTGTCCCTGACCCCCCGAATTTAAACAGCACCCCCCGGCTTGCCATTTCTCCAGCTGCAAAGTCTTCTACCTAATTAGGCCTTGCCGCAGCCCTTTGAAAGACGAAAGCCCCACCGTGGGGTGGTGAGGTGTCTGAGGGGGGACTTTGCAAAGTTCTCTGGAGCCAAAGTTTTGATTTAGTGAAATGAAGAGGTGGGGGGAGGGCAAGAGAAAAAAACTGGAACTGGTGCCATTCTGATGAAATCTGACCAGTGTACAACCACTAGAAGGTTGAACTGCCCATATAGAAGCCTCTGAGTTTAAGCAGTACTTTGCTCCTCTCAGCCCAATGCCTATCCAGTACCAGTGTTTCAGGCTCTGATATCCAAGGAGAATGTTGGGGTTATTTGAGGGGACCAGGAAGCTCAGGGCTCTGCTGCTTCTGAATCTCCAGGATTTGAAAAACATGTATAAGGGAATATCTCAACAGTGTCCATTTGACCATGGTAAAGTTGTCCTGAGGGCTTTGGGGCTCTGGCCACCTGAGGACACACTCCAGGCAGGAAGGCCCAGAGTCCCCAAGGGTAGAGCTTCCATGTGCCTGGGTCCCAGGTAACATAGCCCACCTGTTCTAAGGGTAACGGGCTCATTTGTATGCTGTGCAGCAAAATTTCTGTATTTTGTTTGTTTTTGTGTCACACCTGTTGGTGGTAGTGCTCAGGTTACTCCTTGCTTTGCATTCAGAAATCGCTCCTGGCAGACTCAGGGGACCATATGGGATGTTGGGGATCAAACCTAGATGGGGTCTGTCCTGGGTTGGCCTACTACTGTGCTATTGCTCCAGCCCCATTGTTTTGTTTTGTTTAGGGATAACTCTTGGTTGGTACCTCAGGAATCATTCCTGGTGATGTACAAGGTAAGAACACTTCCCATTCCCCAGCCTTAAGCAGAAAAGCTTTTGAGCTCTAAAGTCTGAGCCAGCCAGGCTGTTCTTCAAGGGGTACACGAGTGCCCCCAACTTTCCCAAATTTGAGAGAGGAGGACTCTTTCTTGGATTACCACAGGACTGAGTGTTGTTGATATAAAGGCATCCCACACCCAGGTGCCTAGGGAATTCCCTGCCCAGACTCTGACTGTTGGGTAAGGGAAAGGTCCAACTCAGGTGTTTCTGAACAGTCAACCTGGGACAGAACATGACAAGCAAGCAGTCATGTGGAAAATAATAATTTTTTTTTTATCTTTTGGGCTACACTCAGTTAGCTCAGGGGTTGCTCTTAAGTCTGTGCTCAGAAATCACTCCTAGTGGTGCTTGGGGACCAAATGGGATGCCAGATATCAAACCTGGGTTGGCCACATGCAAGGCAAACACCCTCCCTGCTGTAATAGCTCTTGTCCCGTAAGAGGCCATGTTTAGTCTGTATCCAGACACATCTGCAAGTAACAAGTCCTGCCCAGTCCTGTGTCCCCCATCTGGACAGTGGAACCCGTGAGTGTTCTCCACCTTATGACAAGCTATCATGAGTGTTTTGTGAGGTTCCCCACCATCTTTCTATAGTTATGACAAACTGGAGGCCTCAGTGAGCTCAGTCTCCTCCCAGGGCTGCTCAACACCCCTATTCCCACAGCAACCCTGTCTCTTTACAGTGACACTATGTCTCGATTTTGGGCTTGTCCAGGTTAGGCACTGAGGCATGTCTCAGGCACTGTACTCAGCGGTGCTCACAGCTTACTCCTGGCTGTGTTCCCGGCTAACTCTCAGTTCTCAAAGCTTACTCCTGGCTCAGTGCTCAGGGGACCATATGAGCAGATCCCTTACCCATTACTGTAGTTTCTCTCTGACCCAGCCAAAGCAATGTCTAAAGCACACTGGGCAGAGAACAGTCTTTTTTTTTTAGTCAGGTTTCAGGCCACTGGTTACTCCTGGTTCTTCGCTCAAGAATCAGTCCTGGCAGACTCAGGGGACTATCTGTGATGCTGGGGATTGAACCCAGCTTGGCTGCATGCAAGGTAAAGGCCCTCTCTGGCCCAGAAGAGAACAATCTTGTTCGTTAGAGATACAACTATTTTCTGTCCAACACAGCGAATCCAAGCAAAGCAGTTGCCAGGAAGGGAGGGTCCAAAGTGGGTGGGGGACAGGCTTGGGGGAGAAGATAGGTTGATACCAGGAGCAAAAGGTGAACTTCAAGGCTCCTGCATGACTGAGGGTCTGGGGAAGGAGGCAGGAAGAATCGTGTCTGTGTCCAACCTGGGAGTGCAGGTTCATAAAGGGCAGATGAACCTCTAAGGCTGCAGTCAGGGGGTCTGAGGAGAGGGCCCTTTAGACTGTATGTACGGAACATGCCATTGGCCAGAGCACCCTTCTATGGAAATGAAGCTGGGAGGTGGGGGCAAATCCGTTACTTGGGAACCATTTCTTGTGGCCTTGCCATCCATGCCTTCTAGTCAAAGTTTGCCTATAGCTACCCTGGGTGCTTCCTGGGGTAGCCTCCATTCCTCGCTTTGAGAATTTCTATCCTAGAAATTTGGCCACACATATGAATGAATGTGTGTGAGGGTGTAATAAAGTTGAGGTGTGCCCACCACCCATGTTCTACATGTCAGCTGGCAGAGCACAGGGAAGATTTGATGTGCAGGATTCTAATTAGGACAAACAATACTAAATGCAACACGGAGACTTTCTCTCAATACTAGTAAGTGGAGCCACAGATGAGGTAAGGTGTGAAGCCACCAGCTGACCGGTCAGCACCTGGACACCGTGTGACTTGAGGCTCACAAGAGGCTCATAGCTCCTACAGGAGGAGATGCACATGCAACTTGGGACAAGGATGAAATCGGGAAAAGGAGGGGTGTCTCCACAATGCAGAGCCCAGGGCTCCTGAAAACCCCGGGAAAGTGCTGAGAATGACAATGACTATGTTTTCCTTGGGTGGGAATGAACCAACTGCAAGGCAAAGCTGGGCCAAGGTACGGCGGGCACTTAGGGCCTGGCTGGCCTGGAGGTGGCTTCTCTGTGTCTTCACCTGCCCATGGAAACACACACCAACCTGTTCTTTGTCAAAAAGGCTTTAGGATGCTAGAGGTGGTCTGGCTTGTTATTCACCTGAAAAGCTCCAAAGTGTCACTGGGTCATGTTGCATTGAGTGACAAGCTGGGGGGTGGGGTGGACCATGCCCTCTCTTACCGCTGCTGATGGCTGAGTTGGCAATGACTGTGGCCTCGCTCCATTGGTCAGCACTGGACACGGAGTAGGACCTCTGCTGCATGCCGTCTGGTGGCCGGCTGTTGAAGGACACCAGGCTGATGCCACTGGCCAGCTGTGCCCCAGATGCGCTGGTGACATTCCCTGGGGACAAACAAGTCAGGTGAGCAACCTTTGTATAATGCATCACCAGGGACCCTGTGCTGAGAGGGTGAGCATGTGACAGACAGAGGGAGTGTTTATGTCTGTGTGTATCCCAGTCTCAGTGAGGACCCAGTACTCCTGAGGATTGCAGGCAGATCCACCAGAAATGCAGATAAAGACCCACTTTGGGGGCCAGAGAGATACCATGAAGGTAGGGCATTTGCCTTGCATGCAGGAGAAAAAGGTGTGAATCCCAGCATCCCATATGGTCCCACGAACCTGTCAGGAGTAACCCCTGAGTGCTGCTGGGTGTGACCCAAAAACCAAAAACCAAAAGAAAAATAAATAAATAAAAGACCTGCTTGGAGAAAAGCTGTTTTTCAGGCCTGGGAAGGTGACCACTCTATGACCTGTGGATAGGCAAAAGAGAAGATCTCACACAAAAGTGGCCATGGAGGGGGCGTGCCAGCAGGGTTTCCAGGGAGCACATGGATCTCTGGATCCACAGAGCAACATGCAGCACGCACTGAGGTGGCACCTTGGCAGATGGATCAGGAAAGGTCTGGGGGTACAAAGAATGACCAGCAGCTTCCCAGACATATGTATAAGTGTGTATATATGGCATTTGGGTTTCATCTACCACGTAGGCCCAGACCCTAGCACAGGGGTCCTCAAACTTTTTAAACAGGGGCCCAGTTCACTGTCCCTCAGACCATTGGAGGGCCAGGCTATAGTAAAAACAAAAATTATGAAAAAATTCCTATGCACACTGCATACATCTTATTTTGATGTAAAGAAACAAAACGGGAACAAATACAATATGTGGCCCGAGGGCCGTAGTTTGAGGACCACTGCCTAGCACAAGGCTGCACCCCTGGTACCCACAGATCCCCCCCAGCAACAAACCCCTTCCCATAAGCATGTGAGACCTCATGCCACCCCCTACCTCCAACACCACATATCCCAGCTTCAGCATCGAACACCCCCCTTTCAGCACAGAGGCTTTGCTCCACCCTGCACCCAAATCCCCTAGTTTCAGTGATGGCTAACCTTTTTGAGCCTGGGTGCCCAAACTGCCGCACAATACCCGGCCCTCCAATGGCCAGTCTGGCCCTGTTGCCGGAGCTGCAAAGCAGACACCAGCACACTCACCTCCCGCGGACCCCTTCCCGCATGCCAGCTGCAAGGCTTTCCGCATGCCACCGCTGGCACTCGTGCCCTAGGTTTGCCATCGAGGCCCTAGTTCCTCAGACTCTGACTCCAGCATCATAGGACCCCACTCCCTGCACCATAGGCCCCACCCTCAGCACCGCAATATGGTTCCCACAATAGCAACAGCATGAAGGATAACAAGGACAAGGCAGCGGGAACCATCCCATCTTCCCGAATCATCACCCAACTGGGAACTTCCCCAAGCAGAAGCTGGAGGAGAAACAGAAACCAGGCTGGAGGCACAAGTTCAGCATCTCAAGGCCAGTCAGAACCACAACTAAAGGAGAATCATTTCCATAGTGTGTCCTGACTGGTGTGGGAGCCCACTCTAGGCTCAGCAGGGCCCCTTGAGCACTGCAGGCTGTGGGCCCCAAACCAAAACCAAACAAGCTCAAGGAGCACAAGAAAACACAGAAGCCATTTCTATCACACACACACACAAAAAAACCTACTGGGGGTCTGGGGATTAGCTCTGGAGGAGCATCCCCGAGAAGTCAAGTGGGATTTCAGCTGTAAAGGAAGAACTTGAGTGGACCACAGTACATATAGTACATGCAGGCTGGACACTGGCAAGGAGCCAAGTGGGAGCTCAGAGAGAAGATCTTAGTGACCAGTGGGGATGTCCCACAGCCAGCCGTTGTTACGACTCAAGAGAAAACACTAGAATTTAGTGTGACCAAATGAACATGCAACAAACAAAAATTGCCATGTTTAGGATCAGCGGTTGGAAAAATAAGCTGTGCATGTGGGAAACTGGGTTCAATATCTGTAGAGAATAGGGAGTAACCTTTGAATACCTCAAGACCAGCAAGAAAAAATAAGAGTCAAATTAAAACCGGAATCATGAGAGGTCAGAGTGATAGCATAGCTGCATGTAGCCAACCTGAGTTCAATCCCTGGTATCCCATATGGTCCGAAGCACCGTCAGGAGTAATTCCTGAGTGTATAGCCAGGTGTAACCTCTAAGCACTGAGGTATAGCCTCAAACCCAAAATCAAACAAACAAAAAAACCCTCCAAACCTCAGAGACATATGGCCATGGTCAGTGGTTTGAGCTGAGCTCACAGCTGAACATTAAAAGTAGAATTAATCTGGAAGGCTTCATGCTAAAAACCTGTGATATCTGGCAAGCCTTGAGCAGCAGACCATCTGGCAGTAGGGGTCTGGCACGTGCCAGGAAACTTCTCTCCCATTCTGTCTGTACTTTCGGCAGAAAGTACTCACTAGGCACACACCCGCCCTGATTCCTCCCACTCCCCCCAACACTCACATACCACAC
>PVKC010052384.1:0-10277 GCA_004027635.1 Crocidura indochinensis | reverse complement strand
TGCCTTGCCCACGCTAGCCTTGGACAAGAGAGTGGTTCAATTGCCTGGTGTCCAATATGATACCCAAGCCAGGAGAAATTTTTGAGCGCATAGCCAAGAGTAACTTCTGACCTTATGCTCAGAAGTGGACCAAAAACCAAAAATCTTGTTACAATTCAAATTATTTCATTAGAGGACACATTTAGTTATTGCCCAATAAAAAGAGATAAGAATTAAGTTTCTATAGGATGCCTGTTCATAATTAATAAATATTAATTAAATAACAAATATTAGCTTCTATATAAGAATGCTTAAAAGAATCTGAAAAAATTTTGATTTATGATAAAATATAAACAACACAGGAAATATATGTTAATAAAATAAATATAAATGGAAAATTTAGATACTGTTTGCATTAATCTTGAGGTATTCTCCCAATCACTTCTCAGAAGTTCCATGGGCCCCGAGAAATTGACATTTCTCAGTGATTTCTATCTATATTTAAGTACAAGAGGGTATGGAGGTACCTGTCATGCCTTAGCTTGTCCACACTGATCACCATTGCAATGCAATGAGGCCTCATGATGGGGCTGGAGCAGTCCTGTATGTGGTAGGCTGTTTTCCTTGCATGTACAAATCTTGGACAGAATTCAGTTCCATCCCCTGGAGTCCCTAGCATCATGGCGTCCCCAAGCCATGAACAAATTCTTTTTTTGTTTGTCGTTTTTTTGATGGAACACATCTATTTGACATTCAGAGGTTACTCCTGGCTATGTGCTCTAAATCGCTCCTGACTTGGGGGGAACCATATGGATGCCAGGAATCAAACCTGTTCCTTCCTAGGTTAGAGCTTGCAAGACAGACGCTGGGCCTCTAGTGCCACCAATCCAGGCTCAGATCATGAGCAATTTCTGAGCACAAACCAGGAAAAATCCTGAATATCACTGGGTGTGGCACAACCCCCCAAAAAAATTATAAAAAGAAAAGAAATTGCACTTTGCAGTTAGGGGGTACCTATGGGATGCCAGGTAACAAACCCAGATCCATACTCGTTCAGCCATCTGCAAGGAAAATGCCCTGTCACTGAGCTAAATATCCAGCCACTCAATTTGATATTTTTAGGACTATTTAATATTTTGTCTTGATGGGTGTTTTCTTTGAGTCAAACCTAGCAATACTCTGGAGTAAGCCTTTATCAGAACACAGAGCTCCATGCAATTCAAGAAATTAAACCTGGGGTTTTACCATGAGAAGCATGTTCTTTAATGCATAAAGTAATCATTCTGTTCCTCTACACTAATTTGTATATTATCAGATTGAATTTTCTTTTATTAAATCTTTTGATGGGGAGGCTACACTCACTGGCACTCAGGAGTTACTCCTGGCTATGTGCTCTGAAATTGCTCCTGGCTTGGAGAACGTTATCAGATGTCAGGGGATTGAACCATGTTCTGTCCTAAGTTTCTCATAATACCACTTGCACCAACACTCCTAAAATTGGAAAAAAAAATTTTTTTTAATTCTTTTTGGGCCATCTCCAGTGACACTAAGGAGTAAATCATGGTTATGTGCTCAGAAATAGCTCCTGGCTTGGAGATTGATATGGGATGCCCACGCATCAAACCTTGGTCTGTCATAGGTTTTCGTGTGCAACTGTATGCAATACCATTTGCACCAATGCTCCAGTGCATGGAAATTTTGTTTTTTTTTGTGTGTGTTTTGGGTCACACCAGTGACATTCATGGGTTACTCCTGGCTATCCACTCAGAAATCACTCCTGGTTTGGGGGACCATAAGGAACTCCAGTGGATTGAAGCACATTGTGCCTTAAGTTGGTACATGCAAGGCAAACTTCCTACTGCATGCTCCACCACTCCATCACTGAAAACTTTTTTTTTTTTTTTTGCTTTTTGCTCACATCTGATAATACTCTGGAGTTATTCCTGGCTTTGGGCTCAGAAATTGCTCCTGGCTTCTGGTCGAGCTGTGGCACAAGCAGTAAGCTGCCTGCCTTGCCCACGGTAGCCTAGGACAGACAGTGGTTCAATTCCTGGTGTCCAATATGGTCCCCCAAGCCAAGAGCAATTTTTGAGCACATAGCCAGGAATAAATTATGAGTGTCACCGTGTGTGGTCCATAAACCCCCCCAAAAAATTGCTCCTGACTTGGGGGACCATATGGAAAGCTAGGAATTGAAACAAGGTATGTCCTAGGTTACTGCATGCCAGACAACCACCCTACAGCTTCGTCACCGCTCTGGCCCCCCAAAATACCATTCTTTTTTTTTGGTTTTTGGATCACACCCAGCAGGGCTCAGGGGTTACTTCTGGCTCCATGCTCAGAAATTGCTCCTGGCAGGCACAGGGGACCATATGGGGCACAGGGATTCGAACAGATGACCTTTTGCATAAAAGGCAAATGCCTTACTTCCATGCTATCTCCCGGGCCCCAAAATACCATTTTTTATTGGAACAATTTGTTTTCAGTTTCATGTTCATGTTTTCAACAGCCAGTTTTCATATACCACTCAAAGAGTCTAAAGCATAAGTTCTTTTTCTGCTCTAAATTTGAGTCTATAAAGATAGAATGCAAATATATAAAGGAACAAAGTCACATACTTGCTACCAAATAAGGTTCAGACTTTATATTCAATTAATATTTCTATTTTTTGGTTCCTATATATCACCTAAAACTCATGTTACTATTCAAATTGTAATTCAATATAATTCTATGATTTGATGTCAGAATTTAATAGAAGTAGGACATTTTTACTTCTCAATAAAAAGAGATAAGTATTGGGGCCGGAGAGGTAGTGTTACAGGTAAGGTGTCTGCCTTGCAAGCGCTAGCATAGGACAGACAGTGGTTCAATCTCCCGGCATCCCATATAGTCCCCCCAAGCCAGGAGCAATTTCTGAGCGCATAGCTAGTAGTAACCCCTGAACGTCAAATGAGTGTGGCCCAAAAAACAAAAACAAAAAAACAATAAAAGAGATAAGTATTAAGGACTTATTTGATGATTTTTCATGATTTTACATAATAAAAATTAGCTTTTATTTTAGAATGCTTTAAGTAATCTGAAAAATTGTTGATTTATATTAAAATGAAGAATACATAAAATATGTTATTAATAAAAATTAATGGATTATTTAGAGGCTGCTTGCATTATTCTTGAGGGAATCTGTCAATCACTACTCAGAAGTTCCATGAGCCCCAATGACAAATCTTTGTTAAGTTTATCTACATTTCAATACAAGAAGATAAGGAGGTACTATCATGCCTTAGTGTGTCCCCATTAACAACCCTTATAATGCAATGAGGTCTCATTATGGGGACAGAGTTATGGCACAGCAGTAGGCCATTTGCTTGAATGAGATAAACTAGGACAGACTGGGGTTCAATACCTTGGTGTGCCATATGGTTCCCCAAGCCAGGAGCAATTTCTAAGCACAGAGCTAGGAATAACTTCTGAATGTTACCAGTTGTGGCTTAAAATGAAGAAAAAAAAATTTGCTCCTGGCAAGCTCGGGATAACATATGGGATGCCGGGAAACGAACCCGGGTCCATCCTCATTCAGTCTTATGCAAGGAATATGCCCTGCTGCTGTGCTAACGCCAGCCCCTTTCATAATTTGCTATTATGAAGCCTTTAATTTTTTACCTTGATGGTATTTGATGTGAGTCAAGCCTAGCAATATTCTGGAGTAATCTTTTATCTGAACACAGAGCTCCATTCAAGAAATTAAACCTCTGGGGCCTGGGAGATAGCATGGAGGTAAGGCGTTTGCCTTTCATGCATAAGGTCATCGGTTCGGATCCCGGTGCCCCATATGGTCCCCTGTGCCTGCCAGGAGCAATTTCTGAGCATGGAGCCAGGAGTAACCCCTGAGCACTGCCGGGTGTGACCCCCCCCCCAAAAAAAAAGAAATTAAACCTGGAGTTTTACATATGTGAAGCATGTTCTTCAATGCATTAAGCTATCATCCATTTCCTCTTCACTAATTTGTATATTTTCAGAATTTTATTTTATTTAATATTTGGGGGGGGGGACTAAACTCACTGAAACTCAGGAGTTGCTCCTGTTTATGCACTCAGAAGTCGCTCCTGGCTTGGAGAACAATATGGGAATCTGGGGGATCAAACCATGATCTGCCATAAGTTAGTATTTGCAATGCTAATACCACTTGCATCAACAATCTTGCACATGATTTTTTTTTTTTTTTTTTGCTTTTTGGGTCATATCCAGTGATGCTCAGGACTAACTGCTGACTATGCCCTCAAAACCACTCCTAGCTTGGGGGATCATATGGACACCTAGGGATTGAACCACAGTTCATCTTAAATTCACACATGCAAGGAGAACTCCCTAACACTTGCACCACCACTTCGGCCACTAAAAAACTTTTTTTTTTTTTTTTAAATTTGGCTTTTTTGTCCACATTGGTAATACTCAGGGGTTACTCCTCACTCTGTGGTCATAAATTGCTCCTGGCTTCGGGCCAGAGCTGAGGTGCAAGTGGTAAGGCATTTGCTTTGCTTCATGCTAGCCTAGAAGGGACCATGGTTCAACTCCCAGTGTCCTATATAGGTCCCACAAGCCAGGAGTATATCTGAGCATATAGCCAGGAGTAAAGCCTGAGGGTCACAGGGTGTGGCCTAAAAATTAATAAAAGAATTGCTCTTCACAGGGGGACCATATGGGATGACAGGAATCAAACTGAGGTCCATCCAGGTTAGTGCGTACCAGGCAAATGCCCTACCACTGGCTAGATGCATCCATAGAACAGGCTTCCCCCAGCAACAGGGCTCAATCTTGCACCACAGGCCATACCTGGGATGGAGTCCAACCTCTAGTAGCAAGTTGGAACATTTGCTCACATTAGTTACAGGCCTTGCTCCTCTTGTGCCTGCCTCCAGCAGGTGTGCAGAAACTCTCCCATTCAGTTATGTTGGGACCTGGGACTCCCACTTTGGGATCCAGTGGCCAGTCTGTATACAGTCCACACATCGGTCTTGGAGAGTATTTTTTTTTTTTTGGTTTTTGGGTCACACCCTGTAGTGCTCAGGGGTTACTCCTGGCTCCTCCTGGCTCTCTGCTCAGAAATTGCTCCTGGCAGGCACACATCAGTCTTGGGATGGTTTGGACCATAAGAGCTGCTCTAGTAGTGGCCCCTGTTCACTGCAAATGTTGCTGATACATAGGCATATATATTTTAAGAAATATAAAATATTTAAAAAGCAAATCAGCACTTAGAGCTTTTACATAAGAACTGAGGGTTATTAAGATGTCAAAATATTCCATTTATGTTTACTTTGAAAAAAACCTAAATACTTTCTCACTCTCCCTCATTCTCTCCCTCTTACACCTTTCTCTCTCCCTTTCTCTCTTCTCCCTCTCTCCCCTCCCCCTCACCGTTTCTCTCCCTCCTTCTCTTCCTTTCTCTCTCACTTCTTTCTCCTTTCCATCTCTCTCTCCCTCTTTCTTTCCCTCTACCAAAAAAAAGAAAGAAAGAAAGAAAAAAAAGAAAGAAAGAAAGAAAGAAAAAGCGTAAATAAATGATCCACTAGGAAATCTGCCGAAATCCTTAGAAGCCCATTTCCTTATATATCTGATGGGTCAGTCCCAGGTGGAAATTCCCTTTTCCTCTACTTGGGTCTGCATCCGGGATCATTGAATTCTCTTGCTTTCCTAGTATTGACAGAGTAATCTCCCAGCCTCTACAGATTTCGAAACCAGCCTGGGTCTTCCTCGGAGTCATGAGGTAAGAGCGAAAATGGATCATCCATTTCATCATAGCAAAACTCTTGAAAAGTCACAGTGGCTGTGATCACAGGACACACATATGTCTAGTTTTACAGAAAAGCCCGGAGGAAGCTTCATCTGAACAAAATATGTGAGCTGGTTAAAGTGCTTAAAAGAACTATTACTTCCAAAATAATGACTTGATTCCAAGGGAAACTGGCTCATGGCTATTGCGGTTTTAAACGCTTTCTTACTTGCTTTGCATACCAGTTCTTGACCAAGATGAAGAGCTTTTCCATTTTCAGCAGTTATATACTCTTTGCAGATGATGGTGTTCTGAGGGGCATAGGGAAGGCTTTTCAAACTAGCTCAAAATGTTGTTTCCAATGTTCTGCCTTTACTTAAACTCTCCATAATGGCCTTATTTTAAATAATGTCTTCTTCAGTGAGATGTTCTCTTTTGCTTGATTCTTAAACAAGTCCAATGAACAGATAAAAGTCAACCAAAGTTTCCTACTCTTTTGGTTTTATCTTCCCAAAAGAGCCATCCTGTTTAGGCATATGTGAAAGAAACTGATTTGGTTGATAAAGATGCAGAATAAATAGCACTGCTCATCAAAATGTCAACCTCTTCTTCTGTTTCCATCTCCAATTCCTCATGGTGTACTTGCTGATAATCTTTTTCTTCATTGTCTCATACTACCACTGATACAGAGGGTGCCACATCCTCCATTAAAAATGAAGCTTAAATCCCCTCGGTGTCACTTCATGTCAGTAAAGTCTATAAGAGTAGTGTCAAGCCTGATTTAGATACCTTGTTTGTATATCTTACCTGCATCGAAAGGCAGAATTTGGGGAAGTAAAGGCACCCAGCTTTGAAAATTCCAGTAAAGTTCTAGATCATAATAATCGAGGTCTTTTTTCTTTAACACTTTCCCTGGATTGCTGCTTAAGTTTTCTTGGGAGAGCTGTCATCATCTATCACCACAGCTGATGGCTTCCACCATTGGGCTCCACCACTGAGCATTTTTCACCTATCCTGAAGCATTGTGAGCCAAGAGTAAGTGGATACATTCTTTATTTCATAACATCACAGCAAGATGCAATGGAGTGTTTCTGCGATTATCTTTCTGCCCAATATTGTGCCTGCAGATGAACCAAGACAGTCTCCATGCTTCCTCATGACGACACACTTTCTATGGAAAGTGGAAGAATACAGAAGAAGCTCACTAAGGAGAAAGGTCAGATGTGCCTAGAGTTCAAGTGTTTGGCCTGTTATGGAGTGGGCTCTGAGCATGACCAGGCCAGTCCTGTGATGGTCAGGCCTTACTCCTGACTGTGCACAAGTGGTTCATTTTTTTTTTTTAAACTAAAGCAGTCTAGGGCCCAGAGATAGAGCAACAGGTAGGGGAAACTTGCCTTTCATGCTGCTTATCTGGGTTCAATTCCCAACATTCCATAGGGGATGAATTCAGTGGCTTGAATTCAGTGACCCTCCATGAAGGAAAAGTTCATGAGAGTGAGGCACTTGTACTTTACCTGCTGTATACAATCATTAAAACACAGAGATACCAAGTTAATAAATGAATGATAACTTAGATTCTTCTTTGTCAGCGTTCACACGGTGAGTTGTTTCAGATAAACCATTTTGAAGACTGATGATAAAAATGCTATCTATAATAGTAATTTTGGTGGGGGGGGGTTGTTTTTCCATATCCAGTGGTATGCAGGACTTACAACTCTGTACTCAGAAATCACTACTGGTGTCACTTAGGGACCATATGCAGTGCCACAGATCACTTGTAAAGAAGGTGACTTATTATTCTATCTTATCTCTCCAGCCCTCAATATCAGTAAGTTTTCTAAGGATAATTATAATCAGAAAGCTGCAGGTATGCGGGCAAATTTGGGGGGATATTTGCCAAGTGTTTCTTTGTGTTGCTGATCAGAAACAGTAGCACTCCTGTGAAATTTTACAGGCAAATCTGCCAGGCCATTTAATCCTTATTATAGTTATGAATCTTTTGAGTATCTCCGTAGTTTTGTCCAATTCTCAAGAGAGGCTGAAATACATTTCGTTTTTCCTGTAGACACTTTAGTCAGACCAGAAAATCAGAATGAACTTCATGCTGGGCTATCATTCTATTTCTGCACTTTAGAGCTTCTGAGCTCAGTCATTCACCTCTGGGACTCAAGTTTATTCATCAAAGGAGTGTAATTAGTCAAAGAACCATCACAATTTTATGTAGTAACAGATGAAGTATTTAATGTATCTTGATCGTTCCAAGCAACAGACTGAGAATTCTTTTTCTTTTGTGTCTACAAAAATTGTGAACACTAGAGTTGACCTTTAATTTATGAGGTTAGAGAGGCAGAGTGAAACATTCTTATCATACCTTACCATATTCACCAGCAGAATACACTCTCTTGTCATACTCTCATGGACTAGTCTTCTGACAGACAGTAAGAAGTGAACTATGAAACAGAGCACCATGAACTTAAATAAATATAAACCAGACAAAGGGGAAATAGTTTCCCTGCACAGGTCCCTATAAAGTAAAGAAATATAATAAAGTTTTCCCCAAATTGTGGCAAACTCATATGGTTCCACTGGGGATTTGTACCGAATTCTAGCAAAATCATCTTATCATTTAATCTACCAATCTACCAGTACATTTTCAGAGTTAATCAGAATAAAGATTTTTACACAGGATCTTGTCCAGAGTGTTATAGTCCCTTTAGTGATAATAACCAAACAGAAAGTGCTCAATGTATTTCAAATGGTGAGTTAAAAACAGAAAGACAGGGGCCAGAGAGCCAGCATAGCGGTAGTGCATTTGCCTCGCAGGAAGGACAGATGATAGTTCAAATCCCGGCGTCCCAATTGTTCCCCTGACCCGGCAGAGCAATTTCTTAGTGCAGAGCCAGGAGTAACGAACGCCTCAGTGCCACAGCCATGGGTGGTCCAAAACCAAAAGGAAAAATAAATCTCAATTCTAATTCTGAAAAATAGTGTTTGAACTCTTGGAATGAATTACTTGTTTGTAATTAAAAAGAGTCAGCGAACTAAACTGAGATTTAAAAACAGTTTCTTGAGCTATCAACCGAGGATGCTTTGCTCCCATGTTCTACTTGTCTAGGAATCTTGTACATCCAATACAGCTATATCCAGTTAACATTTTAGAATTGCTGGGCCATCCAAAGAAAAGAGGAAAATAAACAAACAAACCACAGTAGCTCTCTGACTTCATCGGAAATCTTAGTCCAATCTCTAGCCCCTTTGCAGGTTCCTGGAAGAATGAAATGACTTGTCTGAAACACAACTGGAAGGCTCTTTTGTTTGTTTGTTTGTTTGTTTTATGAATCAACCTGGCAGTACCAGGGCGTTACTCTGGCACTGTACTGAGCAGTTACTCCTGGCAGGCTCAGGGAATCATATAGGATGCCTAGGATCAAACACAGTTCAGCACTGTGAGAGGCAAATGCCCTCTACCGGCTGTGCTATCACTAGGGCACGTCAACAAAACTCTTTTTTTTTTTTTTTTTTTGACTTGTTTTTGGCTCACACCCACTGCGATCTAGAGTTACTCTGGGTTCTGCAGTCAGAAATCGCTCCTGGGGGCTTAGAGTGGTGGTGCAATCTGTAAGGTGTTTGCTTGCCTTGCACACGCTAACCTAGGAAGGACCATGGTTGTATCACCCCACGTCCCATATGATCCCCCAAGCCAGGAGCGATTTCTGAGCACAGAGCCAGGAGTAACCCCAGAGCATCACAGGGTTTACTCCTGTGTTATCACAGGAGTTATCACAAAAAAATAAATTTTCCTGGAAGGCTCGGAGGACCATATGGGATGCCAGAAAATCGAACTCAAGTCTGTCAACCCTGGGTCAGCCCTGTAAAAGGCAAGCGCTCTACTGCCGTGCTATTACTCCAACCCCAATAGAATTTTTTTTTTTGGTTTTGGGGTCACAACTGTCAGCGTTCAGGGGTTACTCCTGGTTCTGTGCTCAGAAATCGCCCCTGGCAAGCTCGTGGGACCATAACAGATGCCTGGATTCGAACCACTTCCATGTGATCGCTCTGGCTTCAAAATTTCAGGTGATTTTTTTTTCTGTGTGTCACACCCAGCAGGGCTCAGGGGTTGCTCCTGGTTCTTCGCTCAGAAATTGCTCCTGGCAGGCTCAGAGGACCATATGGGATGCCAGGAATCAAACCCAGACCTGTCTGTTCTGGGTTAGCTGCTTGCAAGGCAAATGATCCACTGTTGTGCTATCTCTCTGGTCTCCTCTACTATCATTTTTTTTTTTATAGGCGCTCAGAGTTTAATTCTGGCTCTGTGCTCAGATCGTTCCTGGCAGACTCGGTTACCATATGGGATGCTGGGATTTGAACCGGGTTTATCCTGAATAGGCTGCATGCAAGGCAAACACCCTATTGCTGTGCTATAGCTCGGGCCACAACAGAACTCTTTGAATCAAAGATTTTCAATCTTTTACACCTGAAAACAGGGACAATGGGAGACATATGCTGTGATCTCTAAGGAAGATATTTTTTG
>PVKC010052383.1:0-10288 GCA_004027635.1 Crocidura indochinensis | reverse complement strand
GTAGCCAGATTACAAGGACCAAGGATCTAGTAAATTAGGGAGATCTCAAGAAGTAATCAAAACATTCAACAGTAATCCAAAGACAGAGAACCTCCGAAGAGATGCCAGAAAGGCTGTCCAGCAGGCGAGATGAAGTACATTTTCCATTTATGTCCAGGATGGCAATGAAACCCATCTTTGGGGACAGAGATTTGAATCCCTACTAGGATTTTGGGTCACACCGGGTGGGGCTCTGGGGTTACTCCTGGCTCTAAGCTCAGAAATCGTTCCTGGCAGGCTCGGGGGACTATATGGAATGCAGGGATTCAAATCACCGTCCTTCTGCATACAAGGCAAACGCTTTACCTCCATGCTTTCTCTCCAGCCTGAGATTTTTCTTTCCTTTCCTTTCTATCTATTTTTATGATCTCATTTGTGATACAAAAGGCATTCTCTTGGCTCATTTTTCAGGAATCACTCCTGGTGTGTTGGATTACTAGGTCCTACCCTACTCAGTGTTCATATTTCACCCTAAGGTGTGATCTGTTGATTGGTCCCTCCCTACTTAGTATTCCTTCTCAATCCTAGGGTGTGGCCTGATTCTTGCTAATAATAGCCTGGGTTTCAGGTAAGCAGGGGCTCATTCTTTGAACTTCCTCCATCAAAGCAACTTTCCTTCTTAGGAGCAGAAGGCTTGTGTGGTGGGATTCCTGGTTTAAGTGTAGGAGTTCCTGAACCCATTCTAGTCCCCTTTCACTTTGGATTATTTCCTGTGTTGATGTTTATTTCCAGACCCATGTCTCTTCAGGTCCTAGTTTTGTAGCCTGAGGCTTCCCTCACAGATGATGCCTGAAGAGGGACTTGAAATAACACTCTCTGTTGATTTTGAGATGTTAATTTTGTGGGTTATTAATTGCAATTCACAGTTCTGGGTTCTTTTTAGCTTACATCTATTTGGTTCTAAGTGGTGACAATTGATTGGGATTTCCATTGAAAGACCTTGGCTTTTCCTCACACATACTGTATTAGTGGTGGCTTTGAAGCAAGAGAAGCCTGGCACTTAATGTCAAGGACCATGACATCACATACCGGCATCCACATTGCATATGTATCCACGAGATACACATGATACACATACATGATACACACATCCCAAGATCAAGTTCAGAGGGCTCTTTCCACACTCATCTACAGCCTTCCCTGGGCTCCTTGCAACCAGATCAGCACAGGCTTCACTCAGAATGCCCTGCCCAGAGGCAGTATTTATGGGTTAGCAACAGGGAAGGGGACATCAGCCTCCTGTGTGTCACTAATAAAAGTGGCCAAATCACTGAACAGATGTGTCAGAGAATCTCTGTTCTCCATATACATTTTGGTAATTGCACACATGAGACTAAATTTATATGGGGGCCACACCCAGTGATACTCAGGGGCATTTCCCACTCTTCACTCAACAAATATCATGGTGGTCTGGGGGACATATGGGATGCTATATATCTGTCCAGAATTAAAGATTTGATTTATAGAAATTTTAAGGATAAAGTAAATGTCTTTTCTAAAGTATTACGTTTATAATATTTTTTGTAGTTTTTGGTCACAACCGGCAGTTCTCAGGGGTTACTCCTGGCTCCTTGCTCAGAAATTGCTCCTCGCAGACTCGGGGGATCATATGGAATGCTGGGATTCGAATCAATGACCTTTTGCATGAAAGACAAAC
Source organism: Crocidura indochinensis (assembly GCA_004027635.1). Classification (NCBI taxonomy): domain Eukaryota; kingdom Metazoa; phylum Chordata; class Mammalia; order Eulipotyphla; family Soricidae; genus Crocidura; species Crocidura indochinensis. The sequence goes on along the minus strand of PVKC010052383.1, from coordinate 8,592 downwards.
ACATTACCTCCATGCTAACTCTCCAGCCCCACATTTATAATATTTCGTAGTCATGACCTTTCCTTTGTAGAATAAGATATGGAAAGAAAAGCTGAGGTCGTTAAAGAAGTCTGTCCAATAAAAAATCTCATAAGAATACATTATGTGTGGGGCCGGGGAGATAGCACAGCAGTAAGGCATTTCCCTTAGACACAGAAAGATGGTGGTTCGAATCCCGGCATCCCATATGGTCCCCCGAGTTTACCAGGAGCGATTTCTGATCATAGAGCCAGGAGTATCCCCTGAGCACTGCCAAGTATGACCCAAAACACACAAAAAATACACTATGTGCCTAGTAAAGATCTTGCCACTTTACTTTTATGTAGGTTTCTCTCAAGTATGCATTTATTTTGCTACTTAGGCTACAATAGGTGATGCTCAGGCAACAACCCTGTCTCTGCACTCAGATATTACTCCTGGCAGACGTGGGTGACCATTTGGGATGCGGGGGAATTAGCCCAGGTTCCTTACATAAAAGTCAAATGCCCTAATCACTATACTATTGCACTGGCTCCAAGTAGGCATGCTTTTAAAGCAGAGGAACTATTTAAAAGTAAACAATGCTTGTAACATTCACCACATACCACAAGAGTACCCTCAAATTTAAAATCCCTTATTGGCAGGGAGGTGTGGGTACAAAACCTATTCTGCAAAAGACTACTCTGGCTTTGTACAGAGGAATCCCTCCTGATGAGCTTTGGCAATATTATAGGATGCCAGGGCTAAAACACGCGCAGTGATGTACATGGACACTGCTAACCATGTTGATTGCTCAGACCATCCAGTTTTCATTTTTATATACCTGAAAAGGTTTTAACAGGAATAAAGGCCTCCCGACAATCTTTAGGCACATAATGAGTCTCTCCAGAATGAATTTTCTTACGTTTACTACTGACATCAGTCAGGTTTCTTTCCTGCATGAATTCTCTTATGCCAAGAAAGGGATGAGGATTGCGTGAAGGCCTTCGCACACTCCTAAAAGGTATAAAGCTTCTCTCCTCTATGAATTCCCTTGTGCTTAGAAAGGGCTGAGGATCGAGTGAAGGCCTTCCCACACTCCACACAGGAATAAGGCTTCTCTCCTGTATGAATTCTCTTGTGCACAGAAAGGGCAGAGGACTGATTGAAGTCCTTGCCACACTCCTGACATGAATAAGGCCTCTCTCCTGTATGAATTCTCTTGTGCACAGAAAGGTCTGAGGAAGTAGTGAAGGCCTTCCCACACTCCTGACATGAATAAGGCCTCTCTCCTGTATGAATTCTCTTGTGCACAGAAAGGTCTGAGGAAGTAGTGAAGGCCTTCCCACACTCCTGACATGTATACGGTTTCTCTCCGGTATGAATTCTCCAGTGGACTGTAAGATTGGAAGATTGACTGAAGGCTTTCCCACATTCCTTACATATGTAGGGTTTCTCGCCAGTATGGACTTTTAAGTGTCTAATAAGGCTTGAGGCAATAGGGAAGGTCTTTCCACACTCCTCACATTCATAAGGTTTCTCTCCACTATGACTTTTCCTATGTTTACTAAGGTCTGAAAAGTATTTGAAGGCCTTCCCACAATCATCACATACATGACTTTTTTCTTTAGTATGACTGGTGAAGCGGCCAATAAGGTGTGAATACTGAGAGAAGGCATTCCCACACTGCTTACATATGTAAGGCTTCTCTCCAGTATGAGTATTCATATGCACTCTAATGTCTGAACGGTTTGGGAAGGCCTTCCCACATTCAGGACATATATGACGTTTCTTTCGTTTACTAACTTCCATAGAGTCACAAGGCTGTGAGAGTTGCCCCAGAGCATGTCCACTTTGCTGACAATTAGAAGGATCTTTTGTACTGGGGGTTTTCAAAGGCACATCATGGTGCCAAACACAAGGGCAAGCACCCCCACATTGCTTACACTCAGATGTAGTCTCTACCTGAAAAATCCGATTGTGAGCCTCTCGCTGTGAGGGGCTTGGAGCAAACACTGATGTTCGCTCAGCCCAAAGAGGCCCCACTGTGGGGGTGTCTGTCCAGAGATTGGGTAAAGCAGATTTGAGCGTGCCGTGCCCAGTATACGGTGGTGTTGCAGCCATGATGCTTTCTTCACTCTGCCGCACTCCAGAACAGATCTCCCCAGAATCCTCACTCCCATGGGGATGTGGGCAGGGCGGTTGTCTCCAGACCGTGTCCAATAGCACAGGATCAAAACTGTCCCAGGGGTACTTGCTTCTTCCCTGTGGAACAGCAGAGGGTTAGTCCTATCGTTTCTCTCTCCTCTGACAGTCTCCATGTTCAAATACAGCCCTGCATGGGCATTTCCATCACAGAAACACAATTTTCAATGTGTGAATGTCTATAGCCACATGCTGATATGAACTAAAGAAATGTCCTTAGTTAGGTAACAGCCAGAAAAGAGAGGTAAAAAGGTGACTCTAAGTGAACAATTTCTAGTTCCCCATAGGGAAAATCTTATTGGTGAGAGTTCTGTGTTCACTGGGTTCAATACCTGGCATTCCACAAAGACCTCAGATTCTGCCAGTAGTAATCTAAGCGGAGAGACAGGAGTTAACCTTGAGAGCCACTGGTTGTTTTAAAAAATTAATAAAACAATGAAAAAAGTATGAGTAGGACCAAGTCCATGAACAGCAGGAAGTAGCTAGTCTTACACACTGAGAACTGAGCCTGAGTATCCAGAAATGGCATGGTCCCTGAACCCGCCACAATGATCCATAAGAATACATATTGTTATTGATTGGAACTTGCAAATTTTACCATCTCACTGTTCTTTGGAGATTCCAGTCCACAGGCCAATTGCTGAAATGTCACATCCTCAACATGTAGTCTACACTCTGAAATCAAACCAAACATCCAATGTAAGAGGGGCCTGGGAGATAGCATGGAGGTAAGGCATTTGCCTTTCATGCAAAAGGTCATCGGTTTGAATCCCGGTGCCCCTTATGGTCCCCCGTGCCTGCCAGGAGCAATTTCTGAGCATGGAGCCAGGAGTAACCCCTGAGCACTGCCGGGTGTGACCCCCCCAAAAAAAACAAAAACAAAAACAAACAAACATCCAATGTAAGAATTAGCTAAATGAAGCAAGACTGAAATGAGGACACATAGTGGAGTGGCTACCTGTTGTTTTCAGGTACTAAATCAACCTAAAGCAAAGGGAAGATAGATTGGGAGGTTTGTGATAAGAAGCCTGACAAAATCCAAATTAGCTCTGTGATGTGCTCATTCATCAATGTTAAATCATTGAACTGATGGAATTTCTTTCATTTTTTTGAGGGGGGGCACACCCAGCTGTGTTCAAGGGTTACTCCTGGCTATATGCTCAGAAATAGCTCCTGGCAGGGATGGGGGACCATATGGGACACAGGGATTCGAACCAACCACCTTTGGTCCTGGATTGGCTGTTTGCAAGGCAACCACCGCTGTGCTATCTCTTCAGGCCCTCAAATTTATTTTTAAGTTAGAAAAATTAAGATAGCAGGATAGAATACAGCAAGGGGGTGTTTTCCTTGAACATGGCTGACTCAAATTTAATTCCCTGCAGCCCATAAACTTCCCTCTCCCCAAACACTGTAAAAGTAATTCCTGAGTACAGAGCCTTCTGGATGGTCCTAGAACAAAAACAAAAAAATTTCTAAATATTCTCAAATATTGTCCAGAATCACATTACACTGACAAACATTTATTTCTTTTTTTGGTTTTGGGTTCTACATCACATCTGGCAGCGCTTGGGGGTTATACCTGGTTCCACACTCAGAAATCACTCTTGGCAGCCTGGGGGGCGATATAGATGCCAGGATTTGAAGCACCATGCTTCTGCATGCAAGGAAAATGCCCTACCTCCATGCTATCTGTCCAGCCCCAAGAGAGCATTTAGTACTAAGTGATGGGCCTTTTAGATCCCCAGCTTCACATAAGATCCCAGAGCTCAACAGGAGTAATTCTTGAAGTAGAGGTGCAAAAGAAAGTCTTGAGTACCACACAAATGGGCCTCAAACAAAAATGAATTAAAAGAGAAAAAACTTTTTATTTATTTTTTTTATTTTTTATTTATTTTTGGTTTTTGGGTCACACCCGGCAGTGCCCAGGGGTTATTCCTGACTCCATGCTCAGAAATTGTTCCTGGCAAGCACAGGGGACCATATGGGGCACTGGGATTCGAACCAATAACTTTTTGCATGAAAGGCAAACGCCGTAACTCCATGCTATCTCCCGGGCCCCACAGAAAAAACTTTTTAAAACTTTTTAAAAGTCTTCTTGAAATGTCAAAAAATTCACTTATTAAGCAAGGAAAATGGCAAGTGGAGATAGATAAAACAGAGGGGCCATGGGGTTGTGCAGCTAGACTAAGCACAAGAATGGTGAGAGATAAAGGCTCAGAAATCTCAGGCTCTGTTCTGAATACCCAGACAGAAAACCACAAAGAGGATAGCAGAAACAACAAAGCTCCCAAACATTCTAGGACTCGGCAGCAAGGGTCGTGAATGGAATTATGGAGGCACCACACACTGATTTGGGAATATGGCACCCAATACCCACACCCAATTTCACTCATGCAACCAGGCTCCACATCCACCTAAATGCAAGAACCAAAGGGCTGCAAACACTGCTCCCTGAAGCCTCCCAGGACTTACCTTCCAAACAGGAGATCAATGCAGGCTTCACCCCTCGATGCCCTGTCAGAGAAACAATTTATGGGTTAAAGAGAGGAAAGGGAAAAGTATCCCCTATGTATGACTCTGGGTCCCTTGAAAGTGGCAAAATCATGGAAGAGATGAAGAGCAGAATTTCTGCTCTCCATATTCACATTGTTTATCACATGTGACACCAATGCATTAATTCATTAATGCATTCATGACTCTGCAATGAAAAATACTCCGAAAATATGGGCACCATAGAGGAAACCAGATACTTAACTTGGGTTGGGTCACTTGCGAGGAAGACACATGCCCTCATAAGAGCACTATTGCTGTGGCTCAAGGCAAGGTTTAAATGAAAGAAGCCACATAATACAGTGCAGAAGCAATACCACAGAACTGGCCTTGCACTAGACGAATGTACATCTGATCTCAACATTCTCTGTAGCTTTCTAAATCCACCATGAGTGCAGAGCCAGGAGTAAATTTGAGCACCGCCAAAGTCCAAGAATATCTAAAAAAGTAATACCAATGTGGAGCCCAGAGAGCAAACACACAACACAATCTCTCAGGACTGTAAACTGAACAAAAAATTACAAAAGTGGGCTCATCTAAGCAATGACATTAGGGACTAGGCAGTTCGAACAACAAAGAAAGGTTGTCCTTGGAGGAGATTCACTCCCAGTTGAACCCAGATTCCTGGTCTATTCCCAGGAAACACCCAGAGGTGTGGCCCACACAAGCTCTTAGGAAGCTCTCACCTATGGCCAACAGGTGCTGATAGGTCTCCAGCATCACATCTCTGTAGAGCTTCTTCTGAGAGGCATCCAGGCACGGCCACTCCTCTGAGGTGAAGCTCACAGCCACGTCGGGGAAGGTCACCATGTCCTGAACCAACAGAGGAGGAGGAAATCAGGGTCCAGCAGCATCCTGGGCCCTAGGGGTGAGGATAAGACGAGACCCCTTTTTTCCCAAGAAAAACAAGGCCTCTTCCTTGTTCCCAAATAAGGAACCAGCATAGATTTCCCTTGCAGTAGGCATGAGCCCCAGAAATTACTCTAAGAAGCTGGATCGAGGAAATTTCTAGAATTTTCTTGGAGGTGCCGCCTTACACAAAGACACCTTTGGGCCAGTTTCTGCACCACTCAGCCCACTGAGCATTGTCAGGAGTAAACACCTGAGCACAGAGACAGAAGAGCTGAGAAATCAACTCTGGTGTGGCTCAAAAGTCAAAGTCAACAACAGCCCAATCCATGCACAAAGCCCCTCTCTGTCCTCACTACAAGGGAATGTAGGAAAACCCAGGATCTCGAGAGTGACTCAAAGTTCTTTGTCCAAATCAGCACTCCTGATTCACCCCCAAACAAATCCCTCTAAAAGCAGGGAAGTGATAGGATTTCTAACCTCCTTGTCTTCTCGAAAGATCCTTTCACTCATTTTTCTTAGAGCCACAAAGCCAGGTGACTGCAGATGAGGAGGCTTGGAAAGTGGAACTGGTTTACTGAGAGAATTGTGGTGCAGGAAGAAGGTAAGATTCTGCAGAATGAAGGATAAAAGAGGTTTTCCTCAGATAAGACAGGAATGAATCTTCATGGCAAAAATCCTAAGATTACGGGCTCATTTCTCAACGATACCAAGTCCATCTTATCAGAAGCTCAAGCCTATAACTCAGCATTCCATAGGGTCTGAGACCTTCCAGGGGAATCTCAAGCTCCTGAGCACCACTAGCTAGGGCCCACCAACTAAACACAAGAAACATGATCTTAAATACCCGACTCTCTTGTTCCTGCAGAGATCATACCCATCACTCAGGATTCCTTCCTGAGGTTCCCTTCCATAGGGTCTGCACTCTCCTGTCCACCCACCCTGTCACTCTGAGTCCACACTCGCCTACTACCTAAGGGCAGCATGTGACATGGTGTGGCCCCATTTTCTTCCTCCTGGATTATCTCTGAAGAATAGCAGCAAGACTCTTTAAGAAGCCATAGAGAAATGTCACATCCATGCACTTCAAAGAGCTCCAAAAACTCCAACTCCCTGCCAACAGGACACAGCGCTAAACTAGGGTGGAAAGGCCCTAGTGGGCCATCAGAGCTGCACCACCAGGAACCCGCTGAGGCCCAATGGGGAGACATTGCCAGAAGCTCCTTCCTTTCCTAGAGACATAGAAGCAGTTTCGGATCTACAGGGAGGAAACTGCAGCCCTGAGCCCTGCATCCTCCCTGAGCCCCACACAGCAACTGGAAACCCATGACAGGGATCTGAAGAAGGACCACGCACACCAGCGCCTCCTCCAGGCAGGCAGGAACTTCCCAACAATGATACCAGAAGTAAAAATGCACATGGACTCAGTGTTTAGAAATCCTCTTCTGCCCTCCAGTCTGACAGGTGGGGACATGCCAGGGTGCATCCATTTCAGGACCAGGGTCACCTCAGGGCCCCGGTGAACATAAAAATTGCCCCAGCTCCTTCCTGCTGGCCTGTGACTCCATAGTTCCTGCTTCACACTAATCCTAATCAGCACACTTGATTCCTCACCGCTCACACCCACCATTCTCAGGAATACATGGTCCAGGTCTAAAGCAAGAGTACACTGGGAGGCCTTTTACCTTTCAAGCAAGTATCTTAGGTCTGATCTTTGTACCCCATAGGGTTCAGCAGAGAGGCAAGTGTTAGCCCACTGCAAAGATGGGAGAGGTACAAAATCAAGCAAAAAAAAAAAAAAAAAAAAAAAAAAAAAAAAAAAAAAGCAGGGCCATAGAGATAGCATGGAAGTAAGGTGTTAGCCTTGAATGCAGAAGTCAGCAGTTCAAATCCCAGCATCCCATACATATATATGGTCCCCTAAGCCTGCTAGGAGTGATTTCTGAGCCTAGAGCCAGGAGGAAACCCTGAGTGCTGCAGGGTGTGACCCCAAAACCAAAAGTCAGCAAACAAACAAAAAAGCAACCCCTCCCACCAGGGTGGAGGTAGAGTGCAAGCACAAGGACAGTGCATATGAATTGAACAACCCTCAACAAGATGGGTGAGGCACAAAATCAAGCAAACAAAAAAGAAATCCCCAACCCTGAAGGCTTGATGGTGAAAGCACAAGGGCAGGGCATTTGAATTGAATAAAGTTCACACTTTTAGGTCATCAACACCCCATAGGAGGCCAGGAGAGATTTCTGAGAACACAGCCAGGAAAGAACACCTGAGCTCCATATGGAACTCCTGAGCTCCACATGGGGGATTTTGAGTTAATGGGGTCACTCATGACAGCATTCAGGTGTTAATCCCGGTTCAGTGCTCAGAAATTGCTCCTTGCAAGCTCGGGGGTCTGCATGGGATGCCAAAAATTCAGCAACCATCAGTCCTGGGTTGACTGTGTGCAAAGCAAAAGCCCTATCGCTGTGCTAACTCTGAGCCCCCACGCTGGAGGGTGGTGGTGGTTTTACTGTGTCTTCATGCCTCAATCTATCCAGCTACTAAAATTTCGCCTCTAGATTTGGAAGCAAACAGGCAGGAAAGGGACCCCTATGACAATGAAATCTTGGGATATACTGAAACCCAGAGATGGGGCTGAAGACTTAAAACCTTTTCCAGAAAAGGCTGGATGGACGCAGAGACTCCAGCCTGGAAGAGGACTAGCAAAACCCAACACCTCCCCAACCTGCCCCAGGCAATCGCCCCACCAACAGAAATAAACCAGGTGGACAGCTTCAGGGGGGCAGGTAGGTAAAACCCCAGTAAAACAAAGTTAGAGCCGAACACTTGCAGCCCAGGGACATCGTGGCAGTCTCTCCATTTGCCCAGGGGGCTCTCAGGTTTCCAACCTTCCTCTCTGGAATTAGGGTGAGCACTGTCTTTGGAGAAAACCTCAGCTCTCTCTTAGGGGAAATGACTCTTGCTTCTCTCTTCGTTGTTTTAGGACTC
>PVKC010052382.1:0-10276 GCA_004027635.1 Crocidura indochinensis | reverse complement strand
TTTTTTTTTTTTTTGCATAGGCACAGTAAATGTTGGTGAGATTAGAAAGGGAATTTCCGGGGCACGGGAGATAGCATGGAGGTAAGGCGTTTGCCTTTCATGCAAAAAGGTCATCGGTTCGAATCCCGGTGCCCCATATGGTCTCCCGTGCCTGCCAGGAGCAATTTCTGAGCATGGAGCCAGGAGTAACCCCTGAGCACTGCCGGGTATGACCCCCCCCCCAAAAAAAAGGGAATTTCCTTGGCATAAGAGATACAGGATTTCTCAACCCTTCTCTCTCTTTCCCTCTCCTTTCTCTTTTCTCTCTCTCCCCCTACTCATCTTTCCTTCTCCCTCTTCTTCCCTCCTTCTCCTCTTACTTCTTTATCAATTCAATCTATGTTAAATAAAACCCACAATGTTAGTTTCTCTTTAGGAAAGAAACTTCAATACATAAGATACATCGGACAATACTACATAGGGTAACCACCTCTTATAGACCTCACTATCACATTGCTTAGTAGTACTTTATACTGAAAAACTACATGCATCCTAAAATGCTCCAGCCATTATCTAAATCTTCATTTAGCAAAGCCTACCCCCATTAGTGATGAAGTGCCTAGAAATTGGGACAAACTTCCAACTCAAATGCACTAGCCCAAAATTTTTTAAATTTGTTTTAAACTTATTTTTACTGTATTTATTTAATTTTCTTTCCTCTTTTGGTCTCCCTCTCTTTCCTAAACTATATCTAAACTAATTACTTATCTTAATTCAACCATTTAAGAGCTCTGACTCATTCTATGAGGGTCAGATCTCTAACAACAACTTAAGAATAGACCACATTTGTTGTCACGTGGACCCAACTTAGACCACAGGTGATCAGACACCAGCCGTTCAGCCTTGAACTGTGGATCACAATCATAGAAACGACATACTTCATCACAACAACCACAGGAAACAAATCCCAACTGGGACATCCGTAATAGTGCTCGGACACCAACAAGTGCCAGCCCTATTATGAAATACCCTGACAATAAGGAAAATGGGATCAACTCGACCTAAGAGCAAGTTATCCTACCTCACCAGCTAACGATAAGACAAAACCAGAAGACTTGTTACCCTTTGATCTATCCATATGCCAAGACCGTGATTTACAGACAACTGGTTGACAGAACCATGGCCAGACTGTGTGCATACTGGGACCAATGAAAAAAGCCCTAGTCTAGGGCAAGAACTATGACCTACATAACTATGATCCCCTAGTTCCAGAGGTCTGTCTGAGACTATTGCAACAGAAGGGGATTCCTGGAAACGAAAGACGCTATCCCAGGCCCCTCCCTAGGACCAGCGCAAAGACCAGGTCTGCCAGTCACAGAAGACGGATTAAAATGACACTAAGGGAACAGAACTTATAGAACCACACAGAAAAACATAAGCAGAAGTTCAAATCCTTGGCTCGTGTAGATGCCAAGACTTCCAGATACAGAGGTCTGATTTTATCACCCAGGATACAGCAGAAATCTCCCATACAAAAGCACCAAGGGGAGAGTAAATGAACCTGAAAGGAGTCTATTAGTCAATCCCATGACAATATATGGCAAGGGTGGAGAAACCGTGTATCTCTTAGGCAAAGGAAATTCCTTTCGAATGACCCAATATTTACTGTGCATCTGCAGGAGGGAAAAAGAAAAAAAAAAAAAGCACAAAACAATCTTATTTTTGTTTTTTGTTTTTGGGCCACACCCAGTGACGCTCAGGGGTTACTCCTGGCTATGTGCTCAGAAGTTGCTCCTGGCTTGGGGGACCATATGGGAAACCTGAGGATTGAACTGCAGTCCATCCTAGGCTAGCGCTGGCAAGGCAGGCACCTTACCTTCAGCACCACCGCCCAGCCCCCAAAACAATCTTTTTTTTATTTTCATTTACGTATCTATCTTTTGTTGATCTCATTATGGTGGATTGACTATTGAAGTGGATGTCTCCATGTATATGTATATTTATTTATTCTCTTCTTTTCTTAAGTTTACGGCCACATTTCTATCTCAATACCATGGCCTTTATACGGTATTTTTTCTTTTTTTTTTTTTTCTTTTTTGAATGCTCACTGGATATTTCATTTGACGATTCTTTATGTACGGTTATTCTATGCCACCTTCATTTTCCCCTCCGTCTTTCAAACCAATAATGAAAGCCTCTGGAAGGACTCCACCATTTCCCGGAGTATTTGATCCCTTTCTTTTTTTTATTTTTATTTATCCTTTTTTTTTTCTTTATCTTCTATTTTTTTTCTTTTTCAAACAAATCCACATAACTTGTACTGACTAGTCCCACCTCCCAATAGGGGGGAAGAGGGAGGTAACCAAGACCAAACAGGTGTAAGACCACCAAGTAGTAAGCTAGGCGCAGAGGGGACCACTTGCTTTAGCAACCCCGGGGGGGGGGGGTAGGGGAGAGGATATGGGAAGTAGAACGGGAACGGAGGTGGAGGGAGGACTTTTTGGTGATGGGAGTTCCCCTGATTTTACGTTAATTTGTACCTAAAATATGATTGCCAACGATATGTAACCCAATATGTTTAAAATAAAAATTATATTATTTAAAAAAAAAGAATAGACCACATTTGTATGTCTTTGAGTATGAGTACATAGAGGACTCCTCTGAGCATCAAACCTAAATTGTAAACAATCCATGCCTAAAGTGTATATAGGCCCTCATATATACTATCCCACTTACCCCCTTCAGAAATCCTTCTATCCCTTCACCCCCACCCCGATCTTGATCTGATATCCCTCTTATTTAACACTCTTTTTTGTTGTTTTGTTTTGTTTTGGGGCCACACCCAGCAGTGCTCAGGGATTACTCCTGGCTGTCTGCTCAGAAATAGCTCCTGTCAGGCACGGGGGACCATATGGGACACCAGGATTCGAACCAACCACCTGTGGTCCTGGATTGGCTGCTTGCAAGGCGAACGCCGCTGTGCTATCTCTCCGGGTCCTTATTTAACACTCTTTACCCTCAGATCTTAAACCATTAGGTATCAAGACCAACCTCCTGCCCCAATAAGCCACCACCCAGCTCCCAAGGTGAAAGAACACCTCTCAGTCCCCACTTCATCCCCCGGCAAGAAATTACAACCAACACTCCTGCTGACTCATGCTTTGTGGCCCTCCTTTTCACCCTCCTCCCCAGTGTGGATTGTGGCATAAGACCAGACTCTGCTCCAGAAGGACCCCCAGTGTAAGAACTCTACTTGTTCCCTTTCTGCTGCAAATCATTACTCAAACTTAACAAGACCAGGTTGTGTGATGAAAATGTGCCCTGGATTTTACCTCCCACAAGAATATCTCAAAAGACTTAATGGGCAAGCCTATATTTCCATTATATGTTTAAGACCTTTATAATACTACCTCTTAGTTGGTTTATTCCCAAACTTATTTTTTCAGCAGGGTTTTATAATTTTCTTTGAATACGTCCTTCACGTCTTTAGTCAAGTAGACTCCCAGATATTTGAGCCTGTGTGACAGTAGTGTGAATGGAGTTGTTTTCTTAGTGTCTATTTCTTCCCTATCATTATTGGAATATAAAAAGGCCATTGATGTTTGTGTGTTAGTTTTATAGCCTGCCACATTGCTATATGGATCTATTGTTTCTAGAAGCTTTTTGATAGAGTCTTTAGGGTTTTCTAAGTAGAGTATCATGTTATCTGCAAATAGTGAGAGATTGACGTCTTCCTTTCCTATCTGGATGTCCTTGATATCTTTTTTTTTTTTTTTTTTTTTTTTTTTTTTTTTTTTTGCCTAATCGTTATAGCAAGTACTTCCAGTACTGTGTTAAAGAGGAATGGAGAGAGCAGACCACCTTTTCTTGTACTGGAATTTAGAGGAAAGGCTTTTAGTTTTTCTCCATTGAGGATAATATTGGCTTGTGGTAGATGGCCTTAACTATATGGAGAAAGGTTCCTTTCATTCTCATCTTGCTGAAGTTTTGATCAAGAATGGGTGTTGGACCTTATCAAATGCTTTCTTTGCATCTATTGATATGATATTGATATGATAATGTGATTTTTATTTATTTTTCTTGTTGTTGATGTTGTGTATGATGTTAATAGATTTATGGATGGTAGGCCATCCTTGCATTCCAGGGATGAAACCTACTTGATCGTAGTGAATGATCTTCTTGATGAGGCATTGGATTGTATTTACCAGGATTTTGTTGAGGATCTTTGCATCTATGTTCATCAGGAATATTGGTCTGTAATATTTTTTTTGGCAGTATCTCTGTCTGGTTTTGGTGTCGAGGTGACGTTGGCTTCATAAAAACTATTTGGAAATGTTCCCTTTTTTTTTTCTTTCTAATTTTATGAAAGAGCCTGGCCTGGATTTGTAGTAGTTCTCTTGAAAGGTTTGAAAGAATTAATTAGTGAATCATTCTGGCCTGGGCTTTTGTATGGGGGCAAACATTTGATTACGATTTTAATTTCCTCAATAGTGATGGGGGTGTTTAGATTTGCTACATCTTCCTTATTCAGCTGTGGAAGGTTATAAGATTTCAAGAATTTATCCATTTCTTCCAGGTTCTCATGTTTGTTGGCATAGAGTTTCTCAAAGTAGTCCTTGTGAATCTCTGAAATATCTGTAATGATCTCCCCCTTTTCATTTCTATTACAGGTTATCAAGTTTCTCTTTTTCTTTGTGAGTCTTGCCAATAGTCTATCAATCTTTTTTTTTCTTTCAAAGAACCAACTTCTGCTTTCGTTGATCTTTCTAATTGTTTTTTGGGTTTTCACTTTATTGGTTTCTTCTTTAAGCTTTGTTATTTCCTTCTGTTTCCCTAATTTTGGTTCCTTTTTTGATCATTTTCTATTTTTTAAGCTGTATCATTAGGCTATTTAGGCATGCCCTTTCTTCCTTCCTAATGTATGCTTGCAAACATGTGCTTTGTCCATTATAACTTTTCTGAGTCTAAAGTTTGTATCATCTGGTATTATGACCACCTTAGCTTTTTTGAGGCTGTTTTTTGCTTGGATGATTTTCCTCCAGCCTTTGATTTTGAGTCTATGTTTGTTTTGACTGTTCAGGTGTGTGTCTTGTAGGTGGAAGGTTAGATTCATCTTTTTGATCCATTTTGACACTCTGTGCCTTTAATTGGTGCATTTAGTCCATTGACATTGAGAGAGATGATTGTCATGGGATTTAATGTCATCTTTGTGTATAAATTTGGTGTGTCTGTTGGTCTGTCTTTTCTTAAAGTAGACCTGTCAGTTTTTCCTTTAAGGCTGGTTTTGCATCTCTATAGTTTCTGAGCCGTTGCTTATACATGAAGCTATTTATCCTTCCTTCAAACCTTCATGTGAGTTGGGCTGATTGAGCTATTTTAAGTGAAGCATCCTTTTTATTCAGTCTTGTTACAATATCCCACCACTGACTTCTGGCCTTAAGAGTTTCTTGTGACATGTCTGCTGTAAATCTTAAGGATGCTCCTTTGAATGTAATTTCGCTTTTTGATTTATATGTAGGATTTGTCATTCATTGTGACTAGGATGTGTCTTGGGGTGTTTTTCTTCAGGTCTCTTTTAAATGCTACTTTTCGGGCATGTAAGATTTGATTGCATGCAGTCTTTAGCTCTGGGAGTTTCTCTGTGATGATGTCTTTGACTGTTGATTCTTCTAGTGGATCCCCTTCCTGGGCCTATTGGACTCCAATGATTCTTATGTTGTTTCCGTTGAGTTTATCAAAGACTTCTATTTTCATCTGTTCACATTCTTTGAGTACTGAAAACACTGACTGTCTTAAGGTTCTTTTCCAGTCTCTCTTGCTGTATGGAGTAGTTCTGCATTTTTTCTTCCAGTTCACTGATTCTGTTCTCGGATGCTGTTACGCTGTTGGAGAGGCTTTCTGTTGAGGTTTTCAGTTCAGCCACCATGTTTTTCAGATCTGTTATTTCAGTTTGAAGTTTTCTGACTTCTTTCTTTGTGGTCTGTTCAGCTAGAGATATGTTTTTTTTTTATTTCCATAAGGATCCTTTGTATTTCTTTCTATACTCCTTAACTGAGAGATTAATCAGATGGTTGGTATTTTTTGGGTCATCAGAGCTATCATCTTCATTCTCTGTACATAGTGTTTACCTGCGAGGTTTCCCCATTGTCACACTTGTGTTGTGATTTTTTTCTGCGTGTTATGGTGGGGTTCATTATTAGAAGGAGTGCATGTCCATGAAGCAAAGCACCCATTCTCTTCTGGAGCCTCTAGTTTTTGCTGGGCCTTTCTTGGCCCTCTCAGGAGAGGTTCAGGAGATAGAAGAGTAGAGCAACACGCAAAGACGACAGGTCCTCTTCATCTCTCCCAGTTGGTAATCTCACAGCAGGAGCGGACCTCTCCCACCTGCCTTCAGAGACAAAGGATCTGCCTTTCTACCAGAGCACCTCTGGTAGCTGGTTTTTACTCACTCAGTCTTTCTTGGCCATTTGGCTTAGGCACCTCTAGGAGTGAGTTTTTGCTAGGCCCTTGTTTTTGCCCTCTTAGAGGTTTAAGATACAGAAGAGTAGAGAAACATGTAAAGGCAACAGGTCTCCTAAGTTTCTACCAGTTGGTAATCTCACAGCAGGGGCAGACCCCTCCCACCTTCCTTCAAAGACAGTGGATCTGCCTTTTTTTTAACATTCTTACAAAAGCACTGTAATATGAGTCTATAAAAGCATCCAAGTTTTTTTCATAAATTTCTTTAAACAAAATCACAAAAACATTTATGAGGACATATATACAGTTCTGTACATATATAAAACATTTTTGCAGACATAACGAGAATAAATTGCTAAATATTATACACAGCCAAGCATATAGCAATTGAGAAACATTCATTAGGATAGCTGAGAACCATTAAAAATCTAACATTATACATTTCCTTGGAACTGTGTAAATTAATATTAAACCACTATGTAATTATCTATTTGCAGTGGGGCATGGAACAAAAGAGTAGCTATTAAGATCTATACAGGTAGAACACACAGTTTGACCAGCAATATAGTGATTAATGCAAATAGAATCGAAAGATTAACCTTTAAGAAAGTTGTAGGAGGTTCTTAACACAACTTTTCCTCAGTTGTACTTTGGCTGGACTTAGTTTCTTCATTTCCACCTTCTATGGGAGGCTGTTGAGTTCGCTTGGTAAGGAAATGTCTTTGATACCTAGGCCAAAATCTGAGTGGGGGAAACCTGCTCATCTCCTTGCTGTTGCCCCCCTCCAAGGGGCTTTTTCTTTGGTTTCTACCCAATGAGAGACCTCAATAAGCTGCTGCAGGTTGGGGGCCTGAGGTCCTCACACAAAGCACCTTCGGTAGAAGAAATGAGGTGGGCCTTGACCTCTGGGATGCTCTCAGAATCTTCACCTCTTTACTGCCTGCTCTGTCACAATTGAGGGAACCTCTGATAACATAGGTGGTGGGGCAACTGAGTGACCAGACCAGAGCAACATGAAACCTCAGAATGGGGGCCATGTGCATCAGTGTTCCGGTGACAGGCACTGCACACTCAGTCCAGCTGAAGGGGTGGTGTCATGGTGATTATTCACCATAGGGCCAAATATTGTTTAGGTTTGCTCAGGTCTCTGGGTCACTTCAGCCACCAATTGTAAAATCATCCCACACATCATATTTCCAACTGCAGTTGGATGGATATGAAGAAGGGTGGTTGCAAAGAATTAATAAACCAAGCCAGTCAAGAGAAAATCATGGAGTCATTTTGACTTCTCACATTGTGGTCTCATACAGAACGGGTGGACTTTTGCATATCAAAATGGTATGTGAAAAGGAAGTGGAAATTGTGGGAATGCCTTTGTTTTGGATAAAGGCAAGGTGTGACCTAACAATAGGGAATTAGAAAAAAAATTGTATTATTTTTGACAGCTGAGGCATTGATTCATGTATTAAATTTACCTTAAATGTTTTTAATGTACAAAAATATAAAAATAAAACATCTGTCTTTTAATAAATATGAATCTACAGCTTGCCTTTTCTTAAATATAAATCTATAGCTTGATGAGAACTATATGTACTTGGATAAACTTATGATCATAGATATATACCTGAAATGAAAGGTGAATATTATTGTTACATTTATCAACTTTTAGAATTAGAAATATGTTGTACAATGTGTATCCTATTAGCATGTGTAAATATGTATTCATATTAGATACTTATCTGTAGTCATCATAAGTATGCATGTGCTTACTTGAATGCATGGTAAACAAATATCCATTAAGAAATCTTGCAAAGACTTTACTTTAGTGTAGGTTAGTTCAGTGGTCCTGGAGACACAGTCAATGGGTAACTTGTCATGCATTTGACTGATCTGATTTAATTCCAACATCACCAGGAATTATTCCTGAGCAAAAACCTAAAAGTGCATACTCAAAAAAGTCCTATATACTTTTAATATATTTCAAGTGGATAAAGCAGAACAGAATTTTTTGGTTTTAGTTTTCTTTTTGGATTGCATCCCATGGTGCTCAAAGGCAATTTTCAGGAGTCAGTCCTGGAAGTACCAGGGCTTGGCTGCACTGGATGTAAGGCACCTTAACCGCTGTACCAGCTCTCTGGCCTTGACATCACTTCATTAAATTTCACAAGATTACCTTTGTTAGTAGAACCATGATGTGTTCTTGTTCATAGTGGCTATTAAGTATTTGCTGGCATCCTGAGGTGAAAGACAAAATCACATATTGAGCAAACAAATCTGTTTTCCACTTCATACAGTTCAGCAATTGTGATGCTTTCAAAAATTTATGAATAAGGGGGCCGGGCGGTGGCGCTGAAGGTAAGGTGCCTGCCTTGCCTGCGCTAACCTAGGGCGAACCATGGTTCGATCCCCCGGTTCCCCATATGGTCCCCCGTGCCTGCCAGGAGCGACTTCTGAGTGAATAGCCAGGAGTAACCCCTGAGCGTCACCGGGTGTGGCCCAAAAACCAAAAAAAAAAAAAATTTATGAATAAAATGATATACATGGAATTATTTCAATTGCTTTAGGAAATTATTTCCTTCTCTTTCCCTAGGGGAGATGGCAGGGTCTGGGGAGAGAGATAGAGAGAAGAGAAGTCAGGAAAGGAGAAGTAGGAGAGAGCTATCTTTTCCAAAGGATAACAGTTAAACATTATTGTATTTATCAGTTATAATCTTTAATAAGTCATTTCTTATAATATTTACTCTTTGTAAATATTATTTGTAATGATGGCAAAGTATATGTTCTACCTATGTTTAAAAACCTGGGAATGAACATTGATACTGTCTTAAAGGTTTTATTTTTTTAATTTTTATTATTATTATTATTATTGACCTTGGGCCCACACCCAGCAGCACTCGGAGGTTACTCCTGGTCCTGCACTCAGAAATCATTCCTGGCAGATTAGGATACCATATGGGATATCCCCAGACGATATGGGATGTCAGGGTTCAAATCTGGGTCAGCCATGTTCAAGACCCATGCTTCTCCACGTGCTATTCTTCCAGCCCATATTAAAGTTTGTGATATTTTACCTCTTCCCTTCCCTGGAATGCATTTAGCACATCTTCCAAATAACACAATAATCTTTTCCAAAGTAGACAGAGAGATGAAATGATTATTATCTTCTCCCACTCTAACAATTTAAGAATCTGAAAGTACTGGGGATATTTTTTGTTTTTAAAGGATAGAGAATGTCACCTAGAGAATCTGGCTGAAAGAAAGTTGTTTCAGGTCCAGGGAGATAATTTAAGGATAATTTAAGTCCTGAGTTTGAGCTATGACACACTCAATGGCCTCCAGCATTACCAGAGGTAAGCTCAGGTGGACCCCAACTCTTTAGGCCTCAAGCACCACTGGTGAAAATAGAAATAGGGCTGGAGAGATATAACCTTAGTGTATACTTTGCATGTATACCATGAATATCAATGTATACCAATCCTGGTACCACACAGTCCTCCAAGCATTTTTACGTGCAGCCCTGGAAGCACCCAAGCTCTACAATGATGGCTATGAGCCACCTTGAGCAATGCACCACATCCTATGGCCCTCACATTGACTGCCAGCCCAAGTGCTGAGAATCTTCCAGGGACCCTCCACCACAATTTTATCTCAGCCATCATATTAGAGTTATATTAAAAGGTTTTTTTACTAAATGAAATAGTTAATTTTATCTCTACAAATTACATTTATTCAAAAGACATAAAAAAGCAGCACCACAATGAATTTAAGAGCCATTTGTAAGTGAAAAAATACACACACACACACACACACACACACACACACACACACTCAAAGAACA